>DWHO01003064.1:0-12457 GCA_018247575.1 Eurytides lysithous rurik | reverse complement strand
CATTTTTTTCCGAACAGGTGGTAGAATCATTAGACGTCATAAAGCGATTGTAAACCAATCCAATTTTGAATAAAGAATTTTGACTTTGACTTTGAAGAAAAAGCCTCCAAAATCTCCGTTACTAGTTTGGTTTGGTTTTGTAATTATTAAAATTATATTCAATTATTATATTTACAAAAGAAAAAAAATCAGCGCCAATCAATCAATCGCCTAGATTTTCCCAGTTTCACTAATCTGTAAGTTGAATTGTCGTAAACCCACTAACGCTTAAAATATTTGTAGACAATGATACACACGAACTTATTAACTTACGCTATAAACGAACTCAAATGCGCTTTTAATTTCAGTAGTAATATTTTAAATCCAGAATTCTGTTAATGTCGAATTATTCCCATATATCTCACAAGTTCATTATTAGACATAAGATCTTTTGTACACTTAATTGGCAAATAAACATTTGCATTTGAATTTGAACTTTTGCTGAGCAGATCTATATCTTATTGATGTTTACCTATATATTCATATATTCATATGATCATATATTCATATGTAGGTATAATACTAATGAGAAACATGTAAAGAACTAGAGCCATTGCATTTTTATGGAGTAGACGACAAACAAGCAAGCAGATTATTTGAGCGAATGCTAGGCTCTATCACCAAACAGAAATTTTGATTTGTTGAACACATCCCCTTGACCGTCAGTTTAAGTCATGAAAGTTGTTACTTTTTACTGAAGTAATAACGAAGTATTATCACGCAATAAATGGTTACGTATCGCAACGTGGTCGTGCCTTTTGAATATTTGCTTCTTGGTTCCATCTTTATTGCGTTTCACAATAATTAAGTTTGCAAAACTGTTTCGGCAGTGATCAGCGGTGTGAGTTAATCGTGCCCAGAACTCGTCCGAGTTCTCACGAGCGAGTTTCGAGCGTGGATGTGCCTTAACTATCGTGAAAATACGCAGTATTCTCTGCAATTATTAACCTTTGGCGAAATTTCGAAAACGGAATTATTCAATTAGTTGAGATTTAAGCATAGGAAAGAGCTGATATAATGTATGATGATGAAGCACATTTTATTTAACATGAATCAGTGACTTATTAGCTAATTTATTTAACTTGTGTCGTAGATGCGTTAGAGCAATTCGGGATCATCACACGATTGACTGAGGAGCTGTTCAGAATACTTGAAGATACCGTCTTGCTTTGGAATAGTTGTAACTGATAGGCAGTTTAATGTCGAGTCGTGAGCTGTGTGGCGTCAGATATTACGATATGAAAGTGAAGGAAGGAGTGAAGAAGTGCGAATTCAGTGGGTGAAATATTCAAATTAATTAATTTATTCAATACAATAAATTTGTAATTTTACGTTTAGGTTAGTTTGTAAATGCTGCATGTGATTACTCTCGATACTATAAACACAACACTAAAATTATTAATATCTTAATAATCGTATTATTCCGCGCAACCGTGATACTACTCTATCCATTACATTTTAATTTAATTAAAATATTAGACTATTGACTAAAATAATTTTTTTTTATGGATAAGGCTGACAAACGAACAAGCGGCTCGCCTGATGGTAAGTAATTACCGCCGCCTATGGACATTTGCAACATTATAGAACTTGCAAATGCGTTGCCAGCCTTATGGGGGGGAATTTTTGGAAGAGGAAGGAAGAAGTGAGAGGATAGGGAGGAAGAGGGAGGAAGGATAGTGAGAGAGGGAGGAAGGGTAACGAGGAAGGGAGGAAGGGCAGGGAAGAGGATGGGCCACCGGCCACCTCACTCACCGGACGAAACGCGGAAGCAAAGACACTTCCACTTTGCGCCGATTTTCTGTGAGGCCGTGGTACTAATCCAGTTCGAGCCGGCCCATTCAGCAGCGGGAATAGCTGCAAGGCTCTACCACTGTAAGTGTTTCGAGCGGGACCTGCTGATGAATGGGCATTATATGCTCTATTCTCTATATATTAAATTTTAATCTTTATCACGATGTATAAACCTTGGACATGATGAAATAATCAGCAAACGTTTCACTGATCGATGTTACGATATACGTGTAGTTTAGAGTTCCTTCAATATTTGTGTGATAATTTTGCATATTAATCCAATCTAGATCAAATCACGTATACAAAACTTGCTTGTGGAGTCCTATTTTAATAAATATATTTTGTTTGGATTTTATTTTAAACACTAAGCTACAAAATTTTTATTAAGAAGTTACGTAATTGCTTTCACTTAAATCAACAAAAAACTGTATTTGTAAAGTTATTATAGCATCGAATTATACAAACTTTGAAAGTTAGGATGACGTAGGTAAAGTTAGCGGTAACAAAAGCATGCAAGGAACAAATGGGGAAAGTATCGCTTTTCACAACGCCATAACTATTTCTAGATAAGGCCTTAAATTTACTAGAGAATCAAAGAATCTGAGTAATGCCAGTTTTAAATGATTAGAAATCGACGGCGGATAATTACGGTGCCAAACTTTTATTAATGTAAAGTGACATACGAAAAGTGGCGTGAAATAAAAGTTTTTGTCCGAAAGTGAGGTGACCCACGCCCATCGCTTTCCGATCCTAAAATTCTCACCTTAAAGGCAGGCAACTCATTAGTAAATTCTTTGATGATGCGAATATCCATAGGCAGTAATGATCGCTTACCATCAGGGAAACCGACTGTTCGTTTGTCTACTGATCCATAAAGAAATCAATAGTTAGTACAGATACCAGGTTAGATTTAACAGGGTGTAGGTTAAAGTATGAACGAATAAACAAACGAATGAATGAATAAGTGTATGAATGAATGAATGGATGGATGAATAGATGGATAAATGAATAAGTAATTTGCACATACATAAAATGAAGCCTACAAATAATTAAAGGACCAGCCATCGGTCACTCTAGGATGGTGGCAGGATTGATATACGCCGATGGTGCCATCATTTTATTTATTTAAGTGACTAAACCGGACTAGACCAGCAAGGGTATTTGACGGTAAGAGACTTAGCGCCGTTGCACTCTACACTTTGGTCCTTGGTCGTAAAATTGACCAGTTATTATAGGTTACAGACGGACTGGGAATTCTATCACTTTTAGAATTTATATAATCTTAATTATTGCACCTAAATATATTATGTTAAATGTAATATGCCTAATATCTAAATATTTATTAGGGTAATGTTTAGGCTAAAGAATTCAAAATACACGGCTGCCGAGAAATAAAAAATGAGTATCTTAATTAATATGTTTACTATGTCACATTTGACCTATGTGTTTTCATAATAAATCTAAATATTTAAACCCTAAGGTTTAAGGAAGGCTATGGTTAGGGTGAAAAATAGAATCTTTATGTTGGTATCAAATGAACCTTGATTGTGTTTTGGCAATTCGAAATAAGAAAAGAAAAATTTAATAACAATAAACACAAAACTCAAAGAGCGTCTAGACTTCCGATTCTATGAGATAAGAACTTTGTAATAACAATTAACAACTTTTAATTTATTAATTGTTGTTACAAATTAAAGCAAATATATAAGTAAGTATGTGTGATGTTTTTCTTCACTATTATATACACGTCGTAAGTCGTGCATTTACAAAATAATCAATGTCTTGGTGCTGACACTGGGATTTAAAAACAAGAAGCTCGAGTATATGGATTTAAAAGCAAGCGCTCGAGCAACAAGCTACGGCTCAAAAGCAAATATAGCTCGTATTTAACAATTAACGGTGCAACGGTAAACTTTGAAAATTTCTGAAGTATTTTTTAAGTACTACAGATAGTGCCACAAAAACTAAGCCACCTTCTTCTTGTCTTCATACATTTTACGTGTATTAAGCCTAAAACTTGTAGAGTCATCTCTTAAATATTACTTATGGTTTAGATTCATTGCTTATTATATGAATTAACTCAAACGAACCTCTTATTATTACACACTTCACAAGATACTTATTATTGAGCGATTTCCTTTCTAACACTTATCAGAGTTGTTATCATATTACCAGGATTATATTTGTACATACATTTGTTAGTTATTATCTACACTACCATCTGACATTAGGCAGTAAAATTCAAATAGGATTACAGTAAATGATGAATTACTTAAGTATTTTATCTCATTTGTCAAGGTAGAGGTTAATCTTTCATGGATTGAAAATATGATAAATCAATTCCTTCAAAGTTTATTTTGAATCAAACAAAACTATTAAAAGGTCTATCCAAATACTTGTCAGATGATGAAATAAAATTCTTAGCTAATAAGATAAAACTAGGAAGAAATATAACGAATTAATGATAACATATTTAAAAAAAATATTCCACTTATATGGATTCGAATATATTTGAAAAGGAAAACTAAAATTTTTCAACGGGTTTCTAAAATATACAATTGGAACTACGAACAATAGAGTTTGCAATGCTCTTACAGTAGCAGAAACGTAGCTCGATAAAAATATTACCTTTCCAAATTTCGATTACCGCTGAATGGGTTCGAGTGATATGTTTATTAGTATAAGTGGTAAAATAGAACTGATTGAAAAACCAAAAACCTATGAAGCCTTTGCATATGGGTAATTAAGTGCGCTTTAAGTTTTTTTTATGGAGTAGGCTGACGAACGAGCAATGGGATCACCTTATGGTAAGCGATCACCGCCGCTCAGGGATTATTACAGAACGTGCAAATCTAAGGTTAATAAAATTTTCTAATAAATCAATTATTAACCACAATCTAATCGTTGGGGACTAAACTTCAAACAGTGGCGACCATCTTAATCATTATAAAAATTGACATTGTAAAATATTTTTCAAAAATGTTTAAAACTATAATAAAAGCAAGTCCTACGCCTGATTGTGCTTGTTTGCGAGCAAGTTGTGATTGTTAGCTACGTACTTCCATTTAAAAGCGCAAATTCCTTGGCATTACTTAAAGATATAAGATGGTACATAGTATAGGTATATATGCCGAGTGATTACGCATAAAACTGACTAATAATTAACTAAAGTTATTACTCACCTATCATAACGTCTATATGAAACGGAACAATTTTAAGGTGCACCAAAAGAAACAAAAATTCAGTATATTGCTAGTGGCCGTCGAACAAAACTGAATGAATTGATCCTAGGTCCCATCCTATTATATATTAAAGCTACCTAACACGCCGATACAAACCTGATAAGATAGATACAACTTGGATAATTGCTTATAGATAACTTGATAAAGGTGAACGTATCAAGCAGAAATTAAATGCGCCTTAAACATTTGCATACATAAGTATATACAGTAAAAACAACCGCGGTAAATCGTAGTAGTTTTGGATTAGAGCTAAATATTGCGGAACCATGATTATACTCGAAAGCTTTATATTTTTTTACGTTATATGGAGTTCATATATTGATTTTACTTATTTATTTTTGTTTATTTTGAAGCGTTTATTTATATAACATTTTTTCTAGAAAGGGAGGTGAGGTTCCGTATTACCGAGGATTTTTATCTATTATCGCGGTATGTGTCTCCTATTATCGATTATAGAAAATTAAATATAATTTCGGAAATAAACTTTGAGATCAACTTTATTAATATTACAATAAAAATAATTAAGTAAGGTAGGATACAAAATTAATATTTACTGACGTAATACGGCGAACGACAGAAAAGAGGTGCGGCATTCCCCACGATGATAACGCAATAGTCCGTGGCTTGGTGGCTAAAAAGAAAAGAAAGGGGGTAAAAGGAAAAGAAGCGATAAGGGAGAATAAGAGAGACAAGTTTATTAACACAACAACAAGACGAGTATACTATCCTACCTTCTGCTCTTCTTCTGAGGCCTATCACTTTTGCCTGCAAAAAGTGACAAAGGTAACAACAGCCCCAGCAGCAACGGGAGAATGTTGCAACGCATACTGCGGCACCTATTCCGCAACCATGAGGTCGATTGCCCTCCCATAATCAGTGGGCATTGAGATCAACGACCACTCCCCCGATGGCTTCCCAAAAGTGGTACAAAAATAGACCTAGCAATCTAAAAGGCGATCCACAAGCTAATTGGGCTGTTGACGGGAATTCTAGGAGATGTGTAGGTTACCATTGCCTTGGGTAGAAATAACTCAAACGCCTTAACTAATCACTAAACGCGCTATGCAATCGCGGGCCCAAATGAATAGCATTTATCGCATTATTCCAGTTGTTAAGCTGGGCGAAACAAAGTTGCGCACAAATCTACCGAACTTCATCGTGTACCCTCGCGCCGAAAATGCGCCGGCGGGTTACACCTGTTTCCCCTGGCTAATGAAACGCGTAATTGTTTACAAACTGGAGATGCGTATATTTGAAAATACGCGTTCCATCCGAATATGTCTCTATGCAAGTGGAAGAAACGCATGTCCACAGCATATCGCCTACCCGGAATGCCCTTCGTTTGACAATACCCCTACTATAATAAAGGGGAACTTTAACGCTAAGTCACATATACATACATGGGACACAAGACAGGCAGAGGTTTTTTCAAAGATGTTGAAGAGGTGGGTCACGAGGTGCTCGACCTTAACAAACCAATGCATATCTCCAACGCCGAAAGCCATGCTCCGGATGCCCTAGACATTGTGTTCTGTCATAGAAAATTATCAGAAAGGTTCAGCTAGAGTTGCTGTACGATCTAAAACAAATAAAATTATATAAAATCTGGGGGTCCTTTTCGATTAGAGTAGGACCCCCAGACTGAGGCACGAGGGTCTGCTGTATAAATTACTCCACCACGCACTTGTGCTTGGAGTGTCTTTTCTGGTGGAATAGAGCTTGCACGTCGAGGAAGCTGAATCGGCGGTAGGATTTATCAAAGCTAATGTTACTCAATGGCGCTGTCTCTCACCACACTTGTATGTTGTATTTACGAATGACATTATTTTTTTTTATTTAATCTTTATAGCAAACCTCTTAACAAAAGGATTACAAAGGGCGGACTAAATGCCTTTAGGCATTCTCTCCCAGTCAACCCGGGGCGTGGAGATAAATTTGTGGCAGGTGTAATGAAGTAATATATTATACTTACACATATAAACATATACTCATTAGATATTCCCACCTTTGATTCCCGATTGGGATGAAGACGTATTGTTTGCCCTTTATTCCGCATAAACGGAACACAAGAACGACAACTTGTTTTAAACGTATTTTATAAACCTGCTACTTGTTGTGGAATGTGGTATGCTGGACCAATAACGGACGTCGGACAACGTCAAGAAGACTTCTTTATTAATGTCAGGCGAATAATCCATCTACACAAGCTTGAGCTAAGTAGTCAAGGGATAAAGTGCGAAGACAGTATTGGAGGTACCTTAGATGCCGCCTATGCTTGCTCGCAGCGAAAGCTACCAAAGTGGACCATAGTGGTGCGTATGGTACCATAGTAGACTTGGTCCAGCAGGCCAAAGCAGCTCAAGCGGTCCTATATATATGGCGCCAAAGTCGCCAAAACTTACATACGGTCTTCCCTCACCTACGCAGCTCATATATGTATGGTCTGGCCTCCATCACGCAGAGGCCAGAAGAACCTTGCCCTTCGAGTGATCCTGGAAGATGGGCGTTACGTCAGAAACTATTTTATCGCCAATAACCTTCATATGAAGTCAGTTCAGAAGATTGTGCGCGTCGCTTATATGACCGCGCCGATACCGGACCACATCTCCACCTGAAGGACGTAGCTCCTCTCCACACCCGTTTACCTGATGGACATCCGTTCCCTCGAGATTTACTGTAGTTGGAATTGGCTCCCAGTGAGCCGGACTCGACTGAAGATCCGCCGCGGAGACGATGTCGTATCACAGAAAATCGTTACCACCCACGCCACAGCGCCAGAATCAGTGTGTTATGGCCCTTGGGCTATCTCCACTACCGGTCAACCCTAGCTGATCGCGTCTCGCGAGCAAAGGGCCCTCCCCCAAAGTATGAGTCATCGTACTTTTGAGCGGATGCAGTTCATCAATCAACGATTGCCATATCATCAGGCAATGGATTTTATATGAAAACTCTATTTTCAAGTAACACTTGGTAAAAGGTTCTGATATAATCTATTACCGAGGCACGAAGCGGTAATGGCTTACGCATTTGATTTTTTTAGTTTATAATTCCGACTCACAAAAATAATTACATATATGATTCTTTGCTGTTATTTCTTAAAAATAGATTTCAGTCCTCATATGAAACAATATTTAGAAATTTAAATGAATATCACAAATATTTTTATATATTTTTGATACCCAGTACAAAAACTAGATATGGAGTACTACAGATATTTTAAAAATATTGAGGTTTTACTGGGTTTTACATACGACGGAAATATATTTTTCGTTTTTGGAATATTTGAGGACTAAAATATAGTTAAACGTTTACTTAAAAGATAGTCAGTTTGAAAACAATAAGCAAAATATCTAACCTTCCATTTTATCCATTACCGAGGTTACCTGGGTATTAGAAGCTAGTGCCAACATTAAGCACCTATCACTGCGGATTTTATTCCTTAATATTAATCTGTGTTTTTATAATACAAAATACAAAACACAAAAAGAGTGAGGATATAATACTAAAAGAATACTAGAACACCTAAATAATATCCCTACTCAGTGATGAAGGATTTTGCTTCAGAAATCACATAGCAAAAGTAGGAGAGCATTTACATTAGTTGGTCCCTGCTTGTATGGACGTAGACACGTAGTCTACTGCACTACCGTCTCACAAATTGATTGATTTTAGTGCATTCGCCCTGTGGTAAATTCACTAGTACCCCGTAGTTCGATCTAAAATAAAGCAACATAGAACTTGTCCATAAAAATATGGGATTAAACTTCTTTTTATTAAATTGAAATATGAAAATGTCAAATACATCCGTAAGAGATGCCGATTTTGCATACCGCTGCAATAGGTGCTTTTACTTTATAAACTTTTTTTGTGCTATAGTTCGATCACCAAAGGCCTTCCGCAACATTTTCAACGTATCTGCACAATAATATTCGTTCTGCAAACAAAATTTAAAGCAAGTTCTTTGTTCAACAAAATAATCCATAGTAAAAATCGAAAAATTCACTTTTCGTTGTTTACAAAAACACGTGTAACTCGGAGCTAATTGAACCTTTTGACAAACAGACGCTTGGAAAATGTTAAAGACAACCAACCCAGGAAAATAATGTACCTGCCTTCCTAATGCCTGGGATTTTTAAATGATAATTTCACCTTACTTTTTAATCACACTAGTATGTACACATGGACATGAGTGCCTTAATATAAACGGTGTGGTTCGTTTGGCAGACTTAAGTTTATTGTTGGTTATAACATAGACAGAAATCATAAGAACAACAACGTGTTGTAACTTGTACCGTCATACTGTTGGTTTTTTATCGCGTTCGATGATGGGATGCAAGTCAGCGATGACAGCACCAATCGACTTGCCTATAACGGCATTATACCGCTCATCCACCATCACGCGGAGTACAACAAGTTTGTGTTGTTGAAGAGGAGTCTCAGTATTACGATGCGCCGTTCTCCCTACTCTCCGCGGCCGAAACTTGGTGACTGGCGGAGCCAGAGACCAGGTCCGCCGCTGGGGGCTGGGAGGCCTGTCACTTTTGGGCACGAAGGCGTGCTCTATGTCCAGCAGGCCTTACCTGAAGAGAGAGTGAGTTGCCAGAGGGCACCCAAAGGAGAAGATGCGGAGGCGGCCAGCGCTGGCAGGGTCGCGGAAGTGTGGGGGTTTTAGTCGTTGCGAGTCCGACATTACCCGTCCTTGCCTCCGCAAGGCCGGGTATGCGAATACATTTCCCCGTAAATAAAAAAACAAAAGGCATTACAGGCTGATCACCCGATTGCCTGAAAAGAAAGATCTGCTGATCTGATTCATGCGTCGAATGGGTATGTAAAAAGTCGGTCCCACCGTCTTGTTGACACCATCTAGCGGTGGCTTGGAAAAGATCCTGCGCACTTGGCTGATCACTTGTAGATCGGCCGCCGAGGCCGGAATCGGTCGGGAAGACATTATTATTATTATATTGCTCAATATTTTCAACTACAATAGTTCAGAAGCGTGCTTAGCTCTGCGTTGATGCTACGGAGATATAAAATTTTGTATTTTGATCCCTCCTCATTTCTCTAACATCATCGCTGTTTAAACTAGATTACAGTAATGTTTAGATATGACCGCTTTGAACATCACAGCTAGTTAATACTAACAAAAATAAAGTACGAAAATGGATAGATACAATGAGTGATGTAGACTGGTGTCAACATCACTCTGGCTATCTGATGCTATGTGTACACTGAATGCAACCATCTAATAATCTGTCACGATCACTAGGTGGTTATATTTATCCATCAGGCATTTGGACTTCAAAAATTATGAAAATAAAACAACTAGATATATAGAAAGGTCATTATCAACATCTATTTAAAACATTTTTTTTTCAAATTATTGATTTTTTATTACATTATTTATTTATTTATTTATTAAAACAGTTTATTTGACAGAGGGTAAAACAATATACAATATATGTTTAATACTTACCTTGATATAGACTTGCCTAGTCCGATTTGCCGAGAACCAATTTTTTTTTGTTTTGGATAAAATAATAAGTACAAAAGACCTTAAACTTTTATATTTTGCAGAAAATGTCTTTTACCGTCAATTTCATATCTTTGAGTATTTATTATATCCCAGTTTTTCCTTCCTTTAACATGATCTCTTCCGCAGCACTGGATTGATTTTCAAATTATATTCGGGGGCGTCAGCAATTAGCTTCAATTAGCGAAACTTCATTTAGTTAAAGTAACTTAATTACTGGTCTTCCTCAAGGCGACATTTTATCTTCTTTTCTATTTTTACGCTTTATAAATCTTTTCATTAAAAACTTTTAATGTGCGCTTAATCAATAATAAAATAAAGAGCCGGCGAGAAACTCAACAGTCACTCTTTTCTTACCAGATTTTGTTAAAAAGAACCGTAGGAAACTATAGTATATAGTAATAATATAATGGTTGTCTTTCGATCTCGTTGGTTTTCTATGATTGAAATTTCTACGACCCGTGGCGCCGCGTAGGTTAAGATAAGAATGAATTTAGAGTGCGCTTTACTGTTATTGGTACTTCCGCGAAAAATATTCGAAACTAGTTGAAGTTAGTTAGTTGTCTGAAATTATTCCGGTATTATTAATTTTTAATTTTATAGATTCAATAGTGGTCCTAAGTTTATATGTGACATATCCAATGTTACCTTAATCTTTCGAATTCAAAATTTTATTTCTTAGAAACTTAGCCCGTATGCAAACTTTCTTAAATATTGTAGAAACATTTTTAGCTTTTATTATAAACACTGGATTATGATTCCATCGTCATACACTATATAATTTATATAATGTATTCCAACTTTTTACACTTAAGTAACTTTTATCCTTATAAGTATATATTAAAATAATGTATATCGTAATATGTTGCTTAGGTTGTATGTTTGGCTAATTTAAAGGATATTATTATTATTTGTTTAAATCTATATACCTACAATCTTAGATCAGTTCAGCACACAACACTGAGACACCATGTACAAGCTAAGCACAGTTTCAGCTTACGTAAGTCGAAAAGTCACCAATAGTCTCTACCGCTTAAGAAATTCTTCCATCGAAGACCAATACTATGCTTGTACAATTTTCAATTCTTCCTTTAATTGATTATGATGATGTATGCCATTCAGACCAGAATGCAGATCTTCTCATTAAATATGACCTACTTATTTTTAATATTCTTAAGTGTATTCGATTCATTTTCAACCTTCGTAAGTGTGAGGGAATAAGTCTACTTTTCGCTCTCAGCTTAAACGGTTACCTATTCGTCAACGCTGTAGTGTGTGTCTGCTCACTTTCCTTCACCCATCAATTATGTCATCTCATCCATCTTCTTACTTATCTTCCACATATATGTAGTTTGTTCCAACTATGACAGAACCCCTCGCTCTTCAAAGAACCTGTGGCTGCAGAGTGCCCTTCCTATAAGTATATTCCAGTAGTATTGTATATTTCTCCTGAAATTAAAGAACTTTTTTAAAGTACACGAACAGTATCCAAATTGTATATCTTATTTAATAATTTTTATGTTTTACATTTATGCACCCTCCTCACCTATCCAACCAAAGGTAGATTGTCTCAGACATTAAGTCCGCCTATACATAAGTGAATTCTGATTTGTGTGAAAGTTTAATAAATAAATAAATTATTACAGTCAGTCATGACTCCTGAAACGCCTGGATATTGTCTAACCAAAACAAAAAAATATATTTATTTTCTAAGTAATCTAAAACGTGTAACAAAATGTTTGATAATGTTAAATAATTAAACCACACAAAAATAGTTATATCAATAACTCACCCATCTATTTACTTTCACCATTCAGACATTCTTTATGCACGGAACTGATATGTGTTATCA
>DWHO01003063.1:0-12459 GCA_018247575.1 Eurytides lysithous rurik | reverse complement strand
CAGTGGCGGTACTACCATACAAGCCCAAAAGCCCGGCTTGCCCTACTAAGGAGTCAAATTTATAAATCTTAATTTGCACATAATTCCCGCAACGGTCAAATTGAATTAAATTATTCGAGAATTATGTGCTAATTAAGATTTATAAATTTTAGGGCTTGTATGGTAGTACCGCCACTGATGGTAAAAGATAACCACTGCCCACGAATTCGCATCGTCATTTGCAAATACGTTGCCGGCCTGTAAGGTGAGGTTTTAGTAAGATGTTTTTTTTTTATTTTAGTCACCGGACGAACAAACACTTCCACTTCACGCCGATTTTCTGTGAGGAGCTGCTGTGTGACTCTACCACTAATTGGAATTTCATTTCCTCCATGTTTTTAAATGTTATTATGTTTATTGCGTAGATACTTTCGTAACGATTATTACTATACCGGTTCCTTAAGTTATACCAGTCATTATAAAAAGAGAATAAACTATTAAATCAACAAACCGATCCCTTGTTATTTCAAGTAAAAGTAAAATACCCGAACATTTTATATGATAACATATTTCAAATTAAACTGTGAAACAACTTTAAACTCACTGTCACTGAAAAAAAATTAACCTTATCATTTTGGATTGCAAATCCTTGTATTTATCACCACACACAATAGCGCTGTCCAATATTTAATCTGTTAATTTTTTGGTATGACTAACTTAAAATTAGGTCAAACATAAATGTGCTTGCACTCATAAATCTCGGTCTAATTTCTTTCTATTTTTTTAATAACTAAAACTTATTCTGACACATTCGATGCAACAAATTTGCATACAGCTCAAACCCTCGCTAAATGCGTCCGTTGTAACAAACACAATAATTTATTGCACCGGAAGTCGAGCCCTATGCAATTTGCATGAAAATGTGCGTACTTTTTGACGCAACATTCAATAGAATATAAGGTATTATGTATATATTGATCAAGCACGTTACAATAATTGGTATTAGATTCCTACAAGAGAAATGTTAATATATTTTTTCGAGAAACACAATACGTAGGTATTATATGAATTTGGTGTCGAAGCTTATTAAGGGTATTAGTCGTCATTAGAATGTAACAGAACTGATTGGTAAATTTTATTTGATTTTACTTTATATTTAGAATGCAATTAAAATATAAGAAAAAATAATACACTGTATTAATATTATCAAATAACTAAAAACGAAAATTTCTAGAGGATCATAATAAGTTAATAATCTTGTTTTTCTTGTCGAGTAATTAAGCCAAAATTGATTTTTCTTAAAGTATCAAGAAAAAAACTACTTTATTCGTTTACTAAGCATTCATATCGAATTAATATATATGCATATAATGTGTAAGTACATGAACGTACATAGCGTCTTTTTATCCTGGATTTGGGTTTCATTCAACCTAAACCCTGTCAGTCAAACTGCCATAGAGCGGATCGGTAGGAAAGGTGTGCGATATCGCTTATGCAAATTTCCACCCACCATTCACGCTAATAAAGTGCTAAACTCACCACCATAAGGACCATATTCCCTTACGACGCATCGGAATAAAAATAATATTTGCATTATAACGTTACACATGCGAAAATCATCATAATCCTTTTAGTACTAACGTCGCATATTGCTTACGACATCGATTAATTTTACGCCCTTTTACGAGGTGTCGCCATCTAATTTGCATGGCGCATTGTTAAGGGAAGTTTTACTTTTTAAATGGCCACAAAGGATTTTTTTTTAATAAACAACATTGCGAATGCGCGCAAAGTTGCGTACCGGAACATCTGCCGCGTGGACCCTTTGCGTTCGCATTAGAAATTTGAATATCGAAGGTATCGCATCGTAGCTGCCTAGTTATAATCTGATGTTATTAAAATATTCTACAATATCAATAGCAATAACGGCCAGAGCGATATTAATGAAGATAACGGCTAGAGAGAAAAAAATATTTTAAAAATGGAACCCACATTTCTGAGGATTCGTGTGTACATTTAATTTTCTGTTTGCTTATATGGAATATAGATAGAGAGTGATATCACATTAGTCGGACCCCTACAAATCCTACCACTTAGAGGAAAAACTTTTAGATTTTTTTTTTAATTTTAAAAAACGCTATGAGACAATAATTTCTTGTGTTGCAAGGGTTTTTTACATACGTATATTTCACACGGACAAACACCCAGAACCGGAATAATTATGTGTATTTCGTCCGAAATACCCGTGGTTTTTTTTCCTTTTCACCGGGAATCGAACCCACGACCTTTAGTTTAGCAGTCAGGAGCACTAACCATCACACCAACGGGCCAGTCAGTATACTGTATACAATTGCATTGCGCTAGAACAACTTTCAACGCCCTGATACTTCAGGCGGACTGCAATACAGTCCGTAGTTGCCAGCCAGTAATAAATCAAAGAGCGGTTTCAATAAGCGATTATTCGCGACGCGTGCTTGCTCACTTGGTCACTTGCCTCCCAAAGTAATTATTAACAAATTCAATAATTCGCCAACACGCCGGGTCATTGCGGACAATGCGGCCCTTTGTTGGTCCGGCTGCGACGGGTCCGGCGTAGAAATTTGGCGAACCTAACCGGTCGGCCGTCCGGACCAGTTTCGCGTACCCGTAATACCGGTTATAGGGAAACACGGTGGAGTTTATTTTGCGAACATTCGCTAAACACGCGGATTTTGAATGGGCGCCATTGTTAGACGCTTGGGCGGGGTATCCGCGGTGTTTGATTGTTAATAAATATTTGACGTCACCTAACCGATGACCAGATGGCGTGCGTGTTTTATTGCTCTATGTCGTGAAAGAGGTCAACGACCTTTCGATATTTTGCACTACGTGTTAGTACGAAATATTTTATATTAATACGTGAAAAGACAACTTTGTACATCTTTAACAGCCGATTGCACTCACGAAAGAGGACGGATATGGACAGAGTTATAGTTAATAATAAAGAGATTTAGGTAAATGTAAAAAAATATATGTAATAGTACCGTAAGCGAAAACGTTCATTGTTTCCACTTGTATTAGTATTATCAAACACGCAATTTGTTAAATTACAAATGTCACGGTCAAGAAACTAAATTAATCAATAAACAAATATGCAGTAAACCTTTAAATTTGAAGGGAATCTCCTTTGGTCCTTTTCGAACACTAGGCGATAGATAATTTTTTATACATATAGCTCGATAAACTAAAATAAGAAGATAAGCTATCTATTCTCATTGATTTCAATGTTTTCCATTACATTTGTAAATAGTTTTATTAAAACATGTAAGTATATGTTTGTGCAGTGACGGTACTACAATATAAGGGCCAGGCTTGCCCTACTAAGGAGTAAAATTTATTGTATTCCCGAATAATTTATTTTTAAATTTAAGCGTTGCGGGAATTATGCGCTAATTAAAATGTATAAATCAAATCAAAATATTTTTATTCAAATAGGCCTTTACAAGCACTTATGAATCGTCATTTTTACATCTCAGTTCGTAAGGAAGCTACCACATATAAATATAAATAAATTTTATTCCTTAGTACGGCAAGCCGGGTTTTTGGGCTTGTGTGGTAGTGCCGCCACTGGTTTGTGTATATAATATGTATTCCTAGTAATGACATGACCATGTCCAAGTCATTCAAAAAGAAACAAAGTAGTGCATTACTGCTTGGTTGTTAAATTTTGGGCACCCTGCAAGTCACATCAGTTCCAGTTATTTTGCAGCAAAAAGCTGAACTCTAATGGCCCTGGTATCCACGTTAAAACAGGACAATTTATAAAACAAGTTGCCAGTGACTTAGAACTAATACATGCCACAGACATGACTTAAAATTAATTTATATTAACTTAACCGAATATTTACGATGCTCTCATTTATTGCAAATCTCCATTTTGCTTATCCATAGAGTTAAAAGAAGGCACCATCTACGAAGGTACCTTTGAAGTATAGAATTACTTCTTTGTGGTATTTTCTTCGAAATTGCCATTGCCATTATTACATGTTAGAAAGTGTCAATCTTAATAAAAATTTATTAAAAAGAGGTAATTCTAATTAAAAAAACGAATATAGAGCACGTGTCAATCGTTAACGTACGCATCTCATACGCCCTAAAATTCGAAAATGGAATGCCCAGGTTGGCGCCAAAATTCGGCGTCGCCGCGGTCCGCGCCGCCTCACACACGGGCCCCGCCCCACACATGACGGCCAATCGCACGTCGCCGAACACCCTCGCGCAACACGCATATCGATCTGCCTAGTGCGGACACCGCTCGAACGGTTTACGCTTCGACATATGACACGCCAAACACTGGCAAACAACACATGACCTACCACCACTTAGTTTATTTTGAACTCTATGCCAATGCAATAAGGCTTACTTTTAAATAACCTATAGGCTATTTTCACTATTTTGTAGCAAGTTATACTTCATTCTCATCACACATCTACAGTCTAAAAGAACCATATAAACCATCCTATACCATAGGATGGTAACACTGTTATTAAAAATTGTTCTGTTTTACTATTTTGCTTTTGCTTAGTTTTGGTTTTAGCTACAAATATCGAGTTACAACATTTTGTTTTTAGCGAAAGTAAATGAAAATAAAAGGAAACTTAACTTTAATTTTGACTTATGTTACTGCTACTAACTGCTTTGTGTTACGCACCAACCGAAAGTTTTAAATGGTGACTTCTGCAAATAAAAAAGCTAATTACATCCTATTTTAATTCAATACTAACTTATGGCCAGAGCCATTCCTTGTAGTCAAATCGCCATCTATTGGATTTTATATACAACAAATCGTAACTTCTCAATATAATAAAATACTGCTTAGCAACAAATAAATGCGACTGCACTATTGAACCCTAGATGGCGTTACAATATATTTTAAAATCCAAGACAAGTAAATCGTAACTCTGCAATATTATTTTGACAACCAAGTTAATTTTTTACGAATAAGTTTTTACTATTAAATAAAACAAGAAAGATTTTTTTTAATTTGTCTTTATAGAGATTAATCACTTGTTATTTTCGTTAATACACCAATATAATACAAACAAACAATACAATATACATTGTTAGCACTTTTATTCAATTGATTCAGTCTAGTCAAACCATTTATTTGTTTGCACACATATTTGAGTACACTGTATATTTTTTACCATTATACATAACATTTTTGATTATTAGTCGTTTATATATAATAAACAACTAATATTCAAAAATAACAGTATTTTGATAGAAAAAGCAAAATGTTAAAAGAGAAATCATAAAAATGGTTTATTAAATATTAAATCCATTATAAAAATACAGTGTGACCCCGCTTAACGCTGTTTCGGTTTAACACTCTTTACATTAGACACTTAAATGCAAGTGACTAAAAGAAATACTAGTAAACATCAATCCCAATTCATCATTGGTGCTTTGTTGAATTTGGCAAAATCAATAATAAGACTTGACTTCTGAATGATCTGAAATGTGAACACACTGGCCAAGATTTGTTTTTATATGTATATTAATTTATTGTTTTTATAATTGTAAGAATTTTTTGTTTTATTGTTATAAAAAGCACAATTAACAAATTTAATGAAAAAATAATACAAAAATAGAGAAAATTGGTCAAGTGTAAAATACTTAATGTAAAAAATACCATCTTCCACCCATCTTCCTCTAACCCCATTATTTACACGATAACCTCATTTGACACTGTTTCACATTACACTCTACTTTGATGGAATGTATACGCACTAAGTGGGGTCTTACTGTACTACATTAACTTAATGTTTTCAAGTAAATGTTTTTTTTTTAATTTTTGATTTTTTTCTTTTCAAATAATAACTTAAAAATTTATACAAAATACAATAAATTAGAGAATAATACATTGTCAAAAAAAAACTAAATACTTGTACATGAACAAAATTCACAATTTGCAATCTATGTTCTCAAGCTAGGACAACCTACTTAGGTATTGGACCAAAGGAGTGTCACTAAATGCTTCTTATATTTACATAAGAACAAAAATGTAGTGCAGAAAATTAAAAAATCCCAATAATCAATATCCTTTTATGCAATGGGCAATACTTTTTTTTTTAGTTTAAAACTTCATTAAAAATTGAAATGAAAAGTTTATCACTTTTTTATTTTAACCTTACAAGTTAAAACTATAAAAATTATCAAATTGTGATGTGATGCACATTAAGATTTAAAGCATCATCTTAAACATATTTAGACAATAAATTGGGTTGGAGCTAGAAGTTATCACATTTAATTAGTATTTCAAACACCTTTGGACTTGTTAATTTTCAAAATAATTATAAGAAGATATATAAAAAATAAAAATGTTTAAGTGTTATTACATTGTGTCCGTATTTACAATGTTCACTTTTACAGGCTCACTCAATACAAGGGGTATGTTACCACCACTATTTTTCGGCACCCAACCAACTGACTCATCTTCAATCTTCTTCTTTTCTTCTTTAATTCGTTCATATTCATCAATTTCAATCTGATATTTTGGTGTAGTTATACCAAAAAAGCTGGCTAATGATTTCCCAGCATAATCAACGGCATTTAATACTTTTGTGCCCGATTTTTTTGCATAATGGGAAAACCAAGGACCCCATGACAATGTTGCCTAAAATTGAAATAATTAATACTAAACAAACATTGTTTAGAAAGCAAATTTATTTATTAAAAAGTACTAATAAAATTATTTAAAAAAATCTCTAACTTGTATCTATTTAGGAAATATACAAATCAGTATTTTAAAAAGTTCAAACTTAGGGAATATATTTAAAATAACTAAAACTCTAAGCTAATAATAGAGACACATAATATAAAGGAACTATTTTTATTTATTTACAAAATGCTTGATTACTCACGGTATCAACATTATAATCACTTTTAGGCAAACTTTCCAAATTATTAGTATGTACTTCTTCGATTTCTTCCTCAGTTCCATCACTAAAATGTATAACCTTTATTGGTCTCCTAATGTTGACATTTACTTGGGCTGTTGAATCAATATCTCTTGTCTCCATTTTAAATACCAAAAAACAAAGTTGTTACAAATTATAAAGCTTTACAATAAAATTTGATTTATAATTCTTTGTGTTTATATTTAGTATATTACTAAGCGGTCAAAAATGACATTGACATTTAATAGTGATGGGATATCTCTCTCTCTTTTTTTGCGATCTCTAATCTCACGGCACACATACAAACAGTTGAAAAGGCCGAGTGCCTCTTTGACAGCCTTGAGCAACAATGCTTACCCAGCACATAACCCACTAATCCACATACGTGCCAGGGTCTATGTGCCACTCCCTCGTTCACCTTAAACAGGTAGACCCGAAGCTCTGCCAACAGATCCCCTTCTCGAACACACCACGATCGAAGAAGTTATGACCATAATCAAAAATCTCAAAAACCGCTCGACGCCCGGACCCGATGTAATATCCAATAAAATTTTAAAAGCACTTCCCGCTCACTTCATATGTCTTTTAGTGGCCATATTTAATGCTCTCCTTGACGATTGCAGATGCGTGGAAAGAGGCAAGTGTCATCGGCACCCCTAAACCAAGTAATTCCAGAGACGTAGCATCAAACTACGGGCTCATCAGTACCCTCAGTTCAATGGGAAAAATCTATGAACGCATTATCCTGACCCGGATCAAAATATACATTCAGAACCTAAATTGAGTTCTAAATGAGCAATTCGGTTTTATAACCGAACACTCTAGTATCCTCCAAGTGCACCGCATCACGGAGCACATATTCTCAAATCGCTACTACGATGCTCCAAAACAAGAAACTCTTATAGGATTACTCCTCTTTGATGGTGCAAAAGTCTTTGATAAAGTTTGGCACAACGGCTTAATATATATAATTTATTCTCCTTAAGACTACCACACACACTCGTACACACCATATGAGCCTACCTGTCAAACCGTCGATTTCGGTTCACAGTCGAGAATTCCCTTTCAAGCCCCCGATTCTTGAAAACTGGTCTTCCACAAGAATCAGTTCTCTGAGCGACTCTCTTCTCGCTATATTCTAGTGTTATCCCAAAACCACCTAAGGTCAAGTTGGTTCTATACGCCGACGATACTTCTTTGTACGAGACTGATCGCAGCAGAACCCACATACGCATCCGCTTCCAGTCCGCACTCACCAGTCTTGACGAATGGTTCAGGAACTGGAGGAAAAGTAAACCCCGAAAAAAGCAAGACGATCCTTTTCAATAGTAGATTTCACATCTATAAAAAGAAAAAAGCTCCGTCCTGTGAAACTATTGTCCCGCCTAGCACCCCATTACACGTGCCTCTAGCAAAATGTCGGTAAAACGTAAATTTTATCTATATAAAACGTGCATCCGTCCCATTATGTCATATGCAAGCATATGCTTCGCACACTTTCCCGAAGCCCACTTAAAACCACTTCAAGTGGTGCAAAATAAATTCCTATGTCTCGCAACAGGCGTTTCTTATTACATACGTAAAGCCAATTTGCATCGAGATTTAAAAATCCCCACACTATCAGCATATTCGAAGGAAATATCGCTTAGATATTTTGAAAATATATAATTTCTCTTGGTAAGAGCTTTCGGAATTTACTTAACACCCCCTCGGGACGTGCACCCAAGGTTTCAACGCCCCACAAGCGTATTGAGCGGGATGATGCATTAACACGTTTTATGTGTGAATTTGCAATTATATGCGTATACCTCCTGTGCAACGCAAACGGCAATGGCGAACCAGTTCACAGAGTCCGTGAAGACACACTACCACCACTTAACGACGGGAGTACAGGTACCATCTGCACGACTTCGTGTCACACAACACTTTCACTAATTAATACGCATCCGCTACAGCGCGTCCGTCGGCTAACGCGAGGTACTAGATTCGCGGCCTACACACGATATCGTCATGTGTTCGGTCGCTTTTGAATCAATTTTGTCGCTATGCAATTATCCTTAATGTCAAGCATCTGAACGATTAGTAGTATTGGAAATTGAAATCTCGAATGCTAGTGATCGAGCAATTATTCCCGAGGTTAAATTCATTTTGGCGACATAAACCCTTCCTCCGATTAGGTTCTCAGCTGCGTCTTAGTCTCATCTTGCGTTGACAGGTCGCGGAGTTGCAGCGGATTGGACGTCGTCATCGTGTCGTCGTCGTGCACCAGATACGTTGCTTCTCTTGAATCCGCGAGCAGACGGCCTCCACCGTCGAAGCTGTAAAAGCCGCCGGGCTAACAGCGTACTACCCACAAAAAAAACATTCGCTTTTCGTCCGAAGAGTGAGTGAGTGGCCGGTGGCCAACCCTCCTCTTTCTTTCCTCCCCTTGCCACCTCCTCTCTACTACTCCCTCCCTTTCCCTCTTTCTCTCTCCCTCTTTCAAAAACCCCTTAACCGACCTTAAGGGTCGGCAACGCATTTGCAAGTTCTATAATGTTACAAATGTTCGTGGACTGCGGTGACCGCTTACCATCATGTGAGTCGCTTGCTTGTTTGCCCACCTACTCCATAAAACAAAATAAACTGCCCTGTTTAAAAGTTACCGATTATTTTAAGAAGGTAGCTTACTATATCTCTATGGATTACACAGATAGTGTATTAAAATTTGACTGACGGCGATTGATGTGTAGGGTAAACATTAAAGCAACGATATCGGTATTAATTGTAATCTAAACTAGAAATATTTTCTTATTTCATTTATTTATGATCAAATGGAGAATTTTTGTAGAGGATGTTTAAATCAATACAATGATCCTACGGAGCTTTTACAATATACTGAAAAGAATAGAAGGCTGTTTGTTTATTCTACCGGCATTCAGGTAAAATAAATATATGATATGTTTTAACAGTCACGGTATTCAATGTTATATATGATAATTAACACATAAAAGGCGGCTATTAACAATATTCCTTTCATTTGTTCAACTTAGAAATAACTGAGTCTTTTGATTACTCGTTTGATGCAGTTGCTACACTGTTACGACTACGACCTACGACTTGGCTGTTCGTAGATTCGGTTCCCTGACGGGGCCAGTGTATGTATGAATTGGATAGTTGTTCCAAATTTGGAAAGAATGTATGTGTGTAAATTATGGTTGTAAAACTAGATAATATTATCTTTCAGTAGAAGCAGTATTTTTTTATGAAGAAAAAACATAAAAAATGACATCTTTGAAAAGATAGTCAAAAAATAAAACATATTTTAGTAACTAACAATATATCTATTTATTTTAATTTTAGGATTGTTTATATATTATATGAGGAAAAGCTAAGAGTAGTATTAAATTTTCTTTTCATTATATTTTTCAAGATGCATACCTTTCTTAATTACAAAGACATACATATGTTTCAGGTTAAACGCAATGATATTCTTACTTTCCAATTATGTAAAGACTGTTATCTCAACATAAAATTGAGTTGTAAATTCAAAAAGCTATGTAGAAACTCTGATAAGAAATTCCGAACATATTTGATTTTAAAAGAAGCAGGTGAAATGATTGACTTCAACACTTTTCTGAAGAGTAATGATGACTCTTTAACATTCAGGTAATTATAAAGAATGTATTGTATTAGATGTGGCTTCAACTTATTAGAAGAACATGTTAACTTAAATAGCTTATGTTAAATTTCTGTAATAAAATTAGGATCTATTATACATCTATTTTGTAATGATTTCTTCTATTTACACAAGTCAGCAGGACATCCAATACTCTTAAACTGTCTGGTCTTCACAAACACTGTTAAGTGTTATTGCAAATTTAAATTTAAAATAAAATGCAATAAACCTGTTTATAGTTAACAATATACAGAACATAAAAATATGAAATTCGGACAAAAAGGGTTCTTTTAATTTTATGCAATTGTGCTATTTAATTTTTTTTTATTAAAGTCTGCTCTGCGGTGACTATAATTAAAGCTTCAGGACAAACACTGAAGATAGTCGGATAGACTAGAGGGAAAAATGTTTTTCACAAAGCCAATTCTATGTGGCCCATTCAAAAGTGAGTGTTCCAAGTTGTTTAGTGATTTTAGCACTGGATATTTTTTTGTTACGGAAATATAATAACAAAATGAGTAAGTTTGCCGCATGATGGTAAACAATATGCTTGTCTATCATAATGTTACAACACTGCACCAGTCCAAAACTGCTGACATATGCTCTATGCTCAGTAGTTACACAATATTCAATGCTCAGTAATGACCCAATATTGCACTTCTAACCGGAACACAGTAAAGATTACACATTACTGTTTGGTGGTAGAAATACTGGCAAATCTGTTTGTGTGTATCTCTCTGCACACTTTGCAAATGAATCCTACCACTTACAATTTACTGGTAAACAGAACAGCTCTCAGTTAATCTTTAAACTTTACTGTATTACGTTATTGCTATTCTTTTTGTTTTAATTTCTGGTTAATTCTATATCCATAGACTTTCTTAACCATGCCTAAATTTAATGAAGAAAAGAAATTTAAACTACTTCCATGCGGGCAAGCTAACATTGTTGAATCACATATTTAATTTAAAATGAATTTTATTTTCAGGCTTCCATTACCTGGTATTGGAACACCAAATATTAATAAAATCAAGGAAGAAGATAATGGTAATTAACTTTTGAACTAATGACACTATATATTAGATTAGCAGTGGAATCGCATACTGCATATAACAAACCAAATTATTCTTGAGTTTTTTTTTAGCAGAAGAACAGAAAAGTTGGTACACCTAATAATTGTCTATGGAATAATAAAACACCCAAATTCTTTTATTGGGAAGAAATTGCTTGGGCTCCAATTATAAATCTGTCTACTTTGCAACAATTTTTTTTGTTGCTTTGCTATTTCCCAAGCAAAAAAAAAATATTTTATAATGTCTGCATAAAAAAATTTCATGAACAAGAAAAATCTGCTGTTGTATTTACTTTTAAAACTTGTTATGTAAGACACTTGTTTTAGAATCGACATGTACGAGCATACAAAACTTTATCAGCGACATGATGGAATCCGAGGACATACCAGCTACCGAGGCACGTATTATACGAGAGGTGATAGAAGAAGAAGCAGATGTCTTAGAGGATTCTTTAGATTCGCATTGGTTACAAGATGATGTTTCCATTGAGACGGATTTCAAGCTCGACTTCAGGTAATATGCAAATATTTCTGCACAGACCTATAGCATATCTAAATGTACAAAATTCCATTTGTTATCTTAAATACATTAGCTTAATTCTTAATCATGTTAAAAATACAAATGTTTTGGAATGACTATTCACTTCTTTCACACAGCAATGGAACAACGGTCTTTGCATTAATATAGTACATATTTGAAATGGAGACAAAAACAGTTAAATGACAATCTGTTGGTAGAGCCACGTAGCTGTTCCCGCTGCTGAATGGGCCGGCTCGAACCGGATTAGTACCACGACCTCACAGAAAAT
>DWHO01003062.1:0-12462 GCA_018247575.1 Eurytides lysithous rurik | reverse complement strand
TTAGGCGATCCGATGAAGCTTTACAGAGCCGCATAGGCTAAAAGCGTCAACGTCAGTTAAGATAAGATAAGATAAGTGCCACGATCCTATTTAACATTATTCTAGGGATGGATCGATACAGTATAACGTATATGAAAGTCTTGTACGAAACTTTTTAAATCAATAACCTCCATATTACCTCTAATCAATGCGAAGAAGTAATATATAGCATAAAGTATTTATTTTAGTATTTACTTTGGAATATTGTAATTTAAAGTTTGAGATACCTTAAATTCGTTTATAGTATATATAGACATACAGGTCGACTCATAATACATAGTGCCGAAACAGAAGTTGTTTCAAAGTAGGTAGAGTATATTTAAAAATAAATTATTATATGGTAAATGTTCCGTCCGTCTTAATGCATTTCTCAAACAGTCTGGATACTACCACTTCAAAACCTTTTAGTGCTTTGCGGCGTTATATAAGGTATTTCAAGCGAAATTTCAAGTTTATAACATTCAATGATGTAGACTGTAGTTGGACGACAATCGGACTGCTTCTAAGTAAAATATGTCATAATACAAATGGTTTAATTCAACAAGCCTTTACAAAAATTAAATATATCATACCATCTAACCCGACAGACGTTGTCCTGTCTTGACTATGAATAATAAATTCGAATTTGTATAATTAATAAAAAAATATTATTCAAAAACATAATGTTTATTATTGTAATGCTCTATGATACACAACACTCTTCGTTTTATTTTCATTTGTCCTGTCCTGTATTATAGTCGTTAATTTTTCTTATGTGCCGCCTAGCTTTCTTAATTTTTTCTTTCATAAAACCTTCTCTTGACCTTAATTAACACAACAAAAAAAGAATTAGCGAAATTGTTCTATGTATATATATAGATTTATGATATATCTGGATCTCCAAAACGATTTTATCACTTTGAAACGAACTTGAACTAATGATAACTTTAATAATGACTGTTTATTTGTAAAATATGATCTTTACTTATTTAAAATTTTCTGAAATGTTCCAACTTAGATCTAGCTATAATATACACTTTTACACACAGTTTGCACTGACAAAACATTCACAAAAAACATGTTTAAGTCTCTGTTTTGTGACAGGATACAGGGAGGCGTTCGCACTGTCATGCACAATTTTTGGTACAAATGATATGACAAACACGTTTCATGTGTTTTGTGCGATGTTTTTCGAAATATATAGTAAGACAGACTTTACAGCAAATATATATAATTATAATATGCAATGTCAGTAGCCATTTAGCTGACGAACTGACAAATACTTTTACGTTTTTGTGACGCTCCTTTAAAAATAATATTACATTGTATACTAATTCTATTTTATTATATAAATATTAATATATTTGTTTCCCTCAGCCTTCAAAAGTTGAATAAATTAGGAATTATTTGTGAAGCGGTTTTGCGATGCGGCGGAATGTCATTTGCTGGCCAAAAACCTGGACTCCGCAGGATTCAGATCCTCTAGTCCTTTAAGTACCGGGATTAAAAAATTCTTGCAGAATTGCATATCTGTCGTATGGGACACAACCTATTTTTTGTGCTAATAAAAATTTTGATACTTATCTTGAAGTTACTTTTTAATAACATTGTTATAACTAACGTAAGTAACACGTTCCTATTTTAAAGAAAATGTATGTATGAAAACGCATATTATTAACATACATAATCAAGTTGTAAATGTGTAAGGAGTTAACATTGTATTTAATGTAATCGTATCCTATACCTATATGTAAAAATAATTAACCTCCTTAAAGTAAATATCCTCCTTAAAATAAATATGACGCATTACATTCTAGATCTCCTCTTGTTAAGACAGCTTCTATCTTGTCTTCAATAAAATCTATAATAATTAAACACATGTGAAGGAAGACTCGTGCAATACGGAGGCACACTTAATTATATTGTGCATGTAATTACTTCTCACCCCCTCTAACTGACGCATGATAGCGCAGCCCCTGTTGTAATAAGGAAAATTTAATGCCACCTCACGCTTTCGGTTCCGTGAACTTAATTAATATTTGCCAATTAAGTCACATCTGTATTAATATCTCTCGTACTGTGGTAGGGCCACGCCGCGGCTTGCGTTTTCGACGACCGACTTATTTCAATCTAAGGTGTATTATGTTACATAATATTGTAATAACTTAATTTGTTCCTTTTTAAATCTGGGTTTTATTATCATTACGTTTGACATCGTTATTGGAATTATCTAAACTCAGATGACCTTTATCGACGCTGGAAAGCAAAATGAAGTAAATGATACATTTAGTATTTTTTTTAATTAGATTTTTTTATGGTTTAGGCTTACAAACGAGCAAGCGGCTCACTCATAATTTAATCGAAAAATACTTAATAAATTGTACTAAAAAGTATTTTAACTTAAAAAATTTACTACGGCACGGCGGGTCCTTTTTGATGAATTAGGCACTATACCTATAAGTGAATAAACTTCCAAGACACTGTAAAATAAACGGAGGAGGTAACTTTGTAACGAGTTCACTAACAAGTAGCCAAACAAACGATTCACTTGTTCGAGAAAACGGTAGAACGACGATAAACATGCTGCATAGTATAAATGCGCGCATAAAGTTTACAACGCATTTAGTAGTACAAGTTTTTACTACGCGGTGCCCTACAAATGCATGGTTGGATGAAATCTATCACTAAAACTAATTCATGTATGAAAAATATTTTTTTTAGTAATTCTTCGTAGACTGTGAATTGAAGCTCATTAAAATGCACTGAACAAATAATTTCTATGTCAAACAAAATATAATCACCATAATAGTATTTGTAATGTCTTATACATTATAAATACGAAGTGCGTATATATTTTTTTTATTTATTCGAAAGTTTAACAAATAATCTGTCTAACTAATAATGTGTTATATGTCGAAATTGTGTTTTAATGATAAACATTAAAACACAATTTCGACATAAATATCCTGGAGTCGAACCACTGCTTGATTGTTTACCGACAAGCATTTATGTGTAAGCTCTACCACAGTAGACACATAATGGTTTAAAGGGCAATGTTCAATACAGCGTCACCTTAAGAATCTAACTAGGCTTAGAGATGTGATATGAACATAATTTTTTGATGACCCGTTTGACGCAGCTGCTAGGCTATTGGCTTTGGCGTCGCAGGTTGCGGGTTCGATTCCCACTCGGAACAAATATTGGTACGAACTACAGATCACTGTTCCGGTTGTGGATGTTTATCCGTGTGAAATTTATGTATGTGAAATGCCCATATAACACGAGATATTTCTATGTTACAATAGGGACAGAACACACAAACAAAACATCTCTAGGCGAAAAACCCAGCGCAAAGTCAAAGAAAGTTTGGGTGACATTGTGTTGCTTTAGACATGCATGTCGCTTTCTTTACTAGATAAAATGTTTCGTCTCTATGAGAAACCCTTCGGGCTTGTTGACACATGCTCTTTTTTTTTTCAAATAGCTTATTAACTAACGGAACGTTATCGTAAAATCGGCGATAGTTTCTGTACTGTCATGGATACAGTGAAACAAATACCGCGAGACACTCCATAGCTTCCGTGATCGTGTTAAGGCCGGCCTGCATTGCGCCAACTTCTGCGGAACACAACCGGATCGGTGTTTTTTTTTTTTATTTTTTTTATTCGCAGATTCACAAAGCGCTGCGGACACCCGTGCGGCGTGCCTAGAGTAACGAACGTTATTATTTTTTTTCCCTAGATTAATTTTTATAACCACCTAGCTACTTCTTGAAAATCTTACTGTATTCTCCAATTTATGGTGATCGCTGAAAATCAGCTTTGTAGTTTTCACTCCAACATATGCTGAGCGATGTCCATTTTGACATTACCCATGGCGTGCAGCAGTTTGCATAAATGATTAATGTTTATTGTTACATATTGTCGTCTTATTTGTTTTACTTTTTTACTTCCTGTGTTGTGTACGCCAGTTATTCTTTCTTTCACTACATCAATGGGCCCACCAATAGTGGGTTAACGATAATACTGACTGCGGTTTTAAGATAAATGTTTTTCAATGGATCCAAAAGTGGAGCTTTATTGAGTACCCCTAGTAATGATAATTGTGAAGTTATGTATCAAGTAAAATTCGTGTCGTTTGTCCCAAAGCCCTAAAAATATACTTCCTACTCCTGTATAACATATTACAAATAATGTTACTACCGAAATTGACAAAAAGTAAGAATAATTGGCAATGAAGTTGTCATTTATGATATTGAAAGAAAATCTATTCCGTAATCTATCTTCTTCTTCACAATGATATGCATCTTTTTACCTTTAGGTCCACCAAAAGCTTTCAAGCGTGACGTCACAACCTACGGACTACAAAGTAGCCGTGGCGGCCGTTGGGCTTTTACTAGCGCTATATTTACTCATGGCAATGGATTTATTTGCATACGTGCGGGACGCCCAAGCATATGGAAAAGACAGTAAATATATAAAGAATATATATTTATATAGAATAAGGTGTTACCTTGCGGTTGCCCATTGTCCGATGGTTATCCATTTACTTACGTAGTCGGCCTTTCGATAATTTTTTCTATATGTGAGAGACACGAGAGTTCTCGATGTTTCTTTTTTTTGTTATGGTTTACCTCAGTTGTCTCTGTAGCTCTTAATATCGTAACAAAATTGTAGAGGTATTATTTGCTAACGTTCCATCGTCCTATTAATAAAAGATTAATTAAAAGATAAAGTCTTAGAACGTACTACCAAAACTAGAACGATGAAGTCTGCTAAAGCCGTAAGTGAAGTAGGGGGCGCTTTACAGATTTATCAACCAACGTCACCTCTTGCATTGTAGGTGCACTGAGTGGCGTGACTCCTATTGCATCCGTCAATTAAGATATCTTTCATTAAAAGAAATACTAATGTCTTTGTTGATAGCATTTTATAATCGTTATAAAAGAATTTACTTTTCGTATTGGCCAGCATATTCTTGTGTTGTCTTTTCTTGTGTTGAATTAAAGAACATGTAACATTGAAATCCAAGCTGAATTTATTACTAATAATCTCGTTGACTTCGATTTCATCTTCTTTTCAGTGACAATTTTGTACTTCTATGGATTTCACTATCTTGAATACAGCATGGCGTTGCTGCTAAAAATGCAGGTCGCGTTGATAATTACTTCAGCTCAATCGGCGCTTAAGTCTGTAAATATTAGCCTCAAGCAGTTTATAGATGATTTTAATTTTAAAGGTCTGTAATTTCGTATCTTCATGTGACATGGTGGCTTTTTCTTATTCATTGTATTTATGTGTTTGATATAATAGGAGCTTGATACTTTTGAGACTTAAATTATAGGTATGTCAATAATTTTTACTAGAATATATTCTAATAAAATGTGAGTGAATATTATTTAATTTGACGATTGATGAGCAATTTCATAAAATAGTTACCATCGACGTAGACATCTATAACACGCTAAGCTTCGGTTACTTCACTGGTTATACGAAACGCAGTGTACTTTTTAAATAGTTTCAGTGTAGGTTTTTTTGTCAAAACATGTCTGGGCGTGTTGCCTGTTGTTTAACCGCGAAGCTAAAATATCTAAGTCATATCATCAGTACTGTGTTCCGGTTTTAATGGCAATATTAACGACGTAATTATAAGTCACAGCCACTTAAAATTCTATACAATTAAATCTTTGGTTGAAAAGCGGCTACGAGACACTGTGTCGTAATGGGCAGAAATCGGCCTCGTGCCACTTTGCTACAAAGGTCACTTTGGCCCAGAGGTCACATTTATTTGAGACCAGAGATCGACGGTCCAATTCCAAATGGCTTGTTCTCGTGTACACAAAACTGAATGATTTGCGATACCACTTGGTATTTGGATTTGAACTCCTTGAATGGTATGCGACATGTGATCTTTTAATAGCACGAGTTTCTTTTATATTAAATTGGCTTTTCTATTGGGAATTTGTAGAGCAGCAAAAGACCGCTTTCATTGGGACTAATTTTAATCCATCACCTCAAGAAATACGAGGTTTTGAGAAATCTGAGGAAAAGTATTCAGGTAAGTTTATGTCTCGTTGTTATTATAGTATTTTAAATAATATAATAACGCGACATTGTACTACTGTCATAATATTATTAATCATTTTGCGTTGCTTCTAAATTTCTCTTGAACAGTATAATGAGATTTATGCAATAAAATATTTTTAATTTTAGTTGTCAAACGCCCGTGTGGCATTGCATTACTGTTTAGAAGTATAATTCTATATAATGTACCACCTTTGGCAGATAAATTTAATTTATTTGTTAATATTAAAAAAAAAACTAGCTATTAACTTCAAGTGTCATCCATTTACAAAATAGAATAAAAAGTATTTTAATAACGATTGAAAATTTGAACAAATATAAATATATTTAGGGAAAATATGAACTAATAGTAGAAATGAAGAATATTTAAAAAAAAATCTACTCGAACCACACATTTACATTTGAAAATCTGTCAAATATTGCCCTACTCAACAGATCAGCTACGATCGATCATCTATACATATGAACATACGTAGATAGTCGAATACATTACTGTACTTTGTAGCGCCGAAGTCGGTTAAAATAAGGTATTTCATGTTTTAAGCAGCACAGAAAGGCGTTCAGCAGTTTGCGGACTGTTATGTGACTGTTTGCAACGTGGTTACAGACCTCAATGAAGAGGAAGGACTGCTGCTCGTCCTCATGTTCTCATCATCCATCACTTACTTGTTCGTGTCAAGCTATTACTTGATCGCGGCCGTGTGTTCGCATAGTGAGCTATACTATATAAAGTTTAAGTAATTGTGTTCTATGATATGTCATAAATAATAGTGTCTTTGTTATTACTTTAAACCACTGGCCCTATATAAAGAAAGAAATAAACAAATTTCACCAGTCCGTCCATATAAATATTTGTCTCGGGTGGGAATCGAACTCACGACTGCGGTGTCGAAGCCAACAGTTGAGCAACTGCGTCATTATTATCATTATTGCTAACGATCCGTCCAATCCGTAATACAATAATGTTTCATAACGCCGGAGTAAGTTATCAACTCGTGATGAATTATTCTTTAATTTTTCCTGCTCTTATTTCGGTTTTGTCTTTAAAATTACTATAAATATCTAACGAACATTCATTATAAGTATTATAGTAGTCAATAAAGAAGTCTGTATAATTTTAAAATGACCATGATGATGACGATCTCATGAACATGGAAACACGGATGCATTAAGCATCAAATCATATTTTGTAAATTTCTTGTAGTATTTGACTCAAAAAGTAAATAAAATGGTCTTATATTCAACATTCACGCGCACTAAATGAATAAGAAGAAAAAAAAATATGTTGAGCTTTTTTCCGTCCATAAATATGGTGAACGTTCATAGATAAATAGGTGAGTTTTTTTCCCTGCTGTTTTTTTATTTATTTATCGTGATTTACTTTCCTGCAGCCGGATCAGAAGAGAGAGCGTTAAATGTCGCACTCCAATTTATTTGGTGCATCTATCACTTGATTACAATCCTTCTTATTGTCGAACCCTGTCACCGTACTCATGAAGAGGTAAGATTTCTTAATGCCTTTCCGACCACGATTTCCGACCATGGCATCCAATACACAAGAGATCAGTCAACTGTGCGGGATATATTACAAAACAGAAGCGTTTGTCAGACACAGGTGCAGTCACTCTTCCTTTACTCTCATAACCAGATGAGACGGACACGATACTATGATAAGATTAATAATTTATTATATTTACTTAAAGCCTCGACAAGCATTTGTGAGGCTCTATCTTAAGAAGTGTAATGGATAATATTATCGCAACCATACTAGTATGTACACTACATAAATGAATTTAGTGTAAGAAGTCGATAATTTATCAGAACGAGACCTAGGCAAATAGAAGTTATACAGATACAAAGAGATCGCATTGTGTTCATTTAATCAACAAGCTTTAGCTTTAGCTCAACGGGTGATGCTCCAAAACCTGTCGAAGGGCAGGCTTGAACTAGATAAGTACTAAGAAGTGGAAGTGTTTGTGCTTCGGCGTTTCTTCTTGTAAGTGAGGTAACTTGCATGGATTGCAACTTTATATAGTTAATATTAAATGGGCAATTAGCAACAATCAACTATCGTAGTTCTCCAATTAGAGTTAAATTATCTTCAGTTTTTCAGACGTGTAATGATGATTCCGGTGTAGTAATATCTTGCAGAGTTATATATTTCAATAGTTTCCGTCTACCCTTCTCGCTTGCATGAAGAATTGCTGCCCGGTTGTATGAAAAAGTTCGGCCTTTTGACTTAATCTATCTTAAATTTACAGATAATGGAGACGCAAGTTCTTGTGAGTCAAGCGACTTACTATATAACGCCTGTCGGGGAGCCGATTTCCACGGAGTTGGATCTCTTCCAGAAGCAACTTATTGTGTGCAAACCGACTTATAGGCCATTAAACATGTGCACGCTGAACCGATCACAGATTGCCGCGGTAGGTATATATTTATGTATAGTATATCAGCTTATCAGTATAAAACCTGATATAAATTTTCAATCCTTCTTACAATATTTTATCTGAATTAATTTTCAAGTAAAAAAAAACTGATCTCTCTAATTAACATCAGAGACTTTTCAGTTATAAAAAGTGCAAATCTCAAAATATCCTGTCTGTATAAAAGCCAAAATTATATTCCGCCGATCTGCAAAGTAGCTGTTTGACATTAAACCAGTTGGAAGTTTAAATAACTCTTGAGTTTATCATATATCGTAACGGTTGAACTTTTCCCGAGTTCGCTTGAGGGATTTCTCATAATTTTAATATAAATCAGATATACTTTTTATTAGGTGATGATTCTTATTATATTTGCAACCTCCTTCTTGTCGTGTGGTACCATATAAATTTTAGCGAGATTTGACGAGTGTATATAGTACGAGCGACATGTATTTTGAGAACATAATACATACTTCTATAATACATAATGCTATATACAAGGCCGGAATTTGGGGAAATCCGGAGGCAAATACTCTATTTAAGGGACCTTCACAAAAAGGGCCCCTTAAAGAGAGTATTTTTTTTAAAGACATCGAAAACAAAGTTTTCCGTTTTATTTTATATATATTTGTTAAAAGAAAGCACTTGGTTTCACAATGAATGATTTCTTGAAATACCCGACTGAAAAACTTTGTGCATTTTATTTGGAAAATGACTAGGGTTCCGAGAGCCTCCATTCCTTCTCTAGGGCTTCCAGACATCTAAATCCAGTGCTGGCTACGTATACAATGCTATATATGGTAACACACAAAAAATTACAGTCGAATTGCGAATCTCCTCTTTTATGGATTATGTACACTTGGCTCTTTTGGATGACACAGTTGAGGAACAATGCCACAGACGGACAACAAGAGTGCTATCACTTAAAATAGTAATTAGAGAAAAATCATATTCATCATTCATAATCAATCATAATCATTCATAGCGACAGTTTTAACAGTCCTGGTATAAAATGAAATGAAAAGTAGACTTAAATAGATCGATTGAGTTGAGCCTTTGAGCGACTAAACGTTATTCTAAAAACCTGAAATGCATTTCGCTTTAATTTACACGTAAATGTTCTCAAGCACTGAAAACTTTTTTTATGACCAGATTATCGCGGGCGTATCCACATATTTGATTATCATCATACAACAGAAGATCGTGGACGAGTGTAAGTAATGGAAGGGATTGCAGTCGATAAAGTTAAAGTTAAGTTCACTTACAGTTTCTACAACAACAACTTTCCTAGTTTTTAGATAAAAATGTCAAAATAAAATATTCTTAGTGATAATTGGAATTATATATTTATTAGAATTTGAACATTATCGGTGTTTACTGAAATACTTAAACTGTATCTTTATTGGTATGAAAAATTTGTGTAAGTGTATTTTATGATAGTTTATGATAATATTCTTATATTTATTATAAAAATATCTGGATTGTTACAAACAGTCGATCCTTATATTTATCACTAAAATTTATTCATAATTAAATGTTAATTTATTTTCCATAATTATTGTGTTTCACGTGTATTAGCACTTACTTGATTATATAATTAATAATAGCTTTATATTTACTAACATTTTTTAACAATTTTCTCTGATTTTAAAATTTTGCCGTTATCTAATAATGATTATGTCATATAACTGTTTCTCTCTTCTGCATTTTAACAGAAAATTTGAATATGTAGGTACTACGCACTTGCATTTTACACAAAAAGAAAGTAATTATTTTAACTAAAATCTGTATATCCGTTATTTTTATATTGTTGTCATCTTAAGTGACTAATACTAAGAACAATATCTACTATATTTTTCTTATTACGAAGAATAATATCTCATTAATAATAACACGATATAAAACAAACACAGGTTATTCGCAAACTCAGATTAACGGTTAATTTTAACCTATCTTTGGATGCAACTAACGATTATTAACATGTTATGTAACATTACACCGTGTTAGGGAAGTTTAAAACCCAAATATTTGTATTTTTTTTTAAATTTATATTATAGCATGAATTGATGTGACAAGTGTATACTTACGTAAATAATTCACCGACTTTTTATGAGAGATAAAGTTACGGACAGACTAGTCGGGAAACTAACACTGCCTATGGGTGACTCTTGTCTATATTGATTGACTCCATTCACCTAGCGCCATCTAGTAAGCGGGCGATTAAAAATAGGTATAATATTTAAAACTGCCACGACCTTCTAACACTCTGTATCATAGGTAAAGCTGCCTCTGGATATCACGCCACTTAAAAATGATTTCAGATAAATCTAACGATCGACAATGTTAGAATCATTAGACGTCAAAAAGCGATTGTAAACCAATCCAATTTTGAATAAAGAATTTTGACTTTGACTTTTGACTTTGATATATAGATAGATAGATAAGTGCGTTATTGCATACCAGTAAAGAAACATATTTAGACAGACAATGATGTGAATGATAGTAAAATGGCGGCCTTATCGCTTAAAGCAATTTATTATAGGCAACCTATGGATGGATAGAAGTCATTACATTCATAAATAATATTATAGCCCTATATTAAATAAATAAAAACACGACTTGCTCTAGGGTACCTTAAGGTCCAAAAGGGATAAACAGGGAGCACTATCTTGTTATTTTTCGTTTATTAGCGCAGTAGGCTGAAATGAGGCACATTATTTTAGTTTTTTAAACTGTTAATTTTTATATAAAAATTACTGTAGGAATCAGTTAGGTAATAATTTTTTTACTTCAAAGATATTTTAACACGACATGTTTTTTTCCAATTCTTTCGTCATATTACTGAAACTGTTACCAATAGATTTTCTTATAAATTAAATATAAATAGACTTAAAGATAAGATTAAATGATAGATGCTGATCCACGTAGCAAAAGAGCATTTATTTATTTTACATTTTGATATGAAAATTCACAGATCAAATATTGAATCCCTAATCCCTAGAGATCTGTTGATGCTAGAACCGTCCTTGAATATTCTCTATTTATCTAACAGTTAAACGGCGACACATTTCGAGCTTTGTGTCTATATTTCTTCTAACTTGTTATTTTGCAATAGTTTCAAGATTGACATTAAAAGATATACATCGGTTCAGAAATCACGTTATTGAAATAAGACAACGCTAAATTAATAGGTTAGTAATAACGTCAAAAATAAATTTCGACCTCAAAAAACTTTGATAATTTGACTGTGTGAGACATGAGCTTTAGTTTTTGTCTCAACTAAGATTCACACATAAGGCAAAATAAAAATGTATATGCTTTGACTCGATAACAGAGAAGTGTGTTCAGTATTTATTACGGGAATGTAAAAAATTAATAACATTCCTTCAGCTCACTATATTATGAATGATATTGGATTAAACAGTCCACTGTTTTCATGACAATTTCTATACTTTAACGGAGTGGACGAAAAATCTTCAAAAAAATGTTTGCATTTGGGTGCATTGAAGGCATTGCCAGCAATTCCACCGCCCATTAATAATGTGCTGTACGATGTTTCTGTTTGAGGAGCAAGTCAGTGGACAAAATTAACTAATGGGCTTTCAAACATTCAAACACTTTATTCTTTAAAGAGAGCTCCTTTTATATTGAATAATACAGCTTTTTACTGTGACATTTATGATTTGACAAATAATCTGTTGAACAACGATAGTATATAATAGTGTAAATGTAAACAATTACCGCATTCATTTATATAATTTATGAACATCATAAATTAATTTTAAAATGTCCGCAAATGTCGTTAATATAAACTAACGGTGGTAGAGCCATGCAGCTGCTCCCGCTGCTGAATGAACTAGATTAGTACCACGACCTCACAGAAAATCGGCGTGAAGTGGAAGTGTTTTTGCTTCCGCATTTCGTCCGGTGAGTGA
>DWHO01003061.1:0-12466 GCA_018247575.1 Eurytides lysithous rurik | reverse complement strand
CGCCCCTTGCTCTCACGGTTTTGGAGAAATCAAGTGTTGCTATTTGCAAAAATTTTTGGCCCACCCTATATATGTGTTCTATACAATGTTGAAAAAATAAAGAGCTGTAAAGATAAACAAGGACAGAGAAAACTAGCTTTGTTATTTCCTTCTAACATTTTTGTTTTAATTCTGTACTATCGTCGTAATGACCTATTTCTACCACTGTTCTCTTATCTTGAACGATGAGCTGTATCTACAAATTGTGCATTTAACTAAATTAAATCCGCCATCTTATTTACATTAAGCACGCACTTTATTAATACAAAAGTGACGTAGTGTCGTAGTCGAGGGAGCCCTTGAAGTCGGGGGAGCCCCATTTGCAATGCAGCTTCAAAATGCTCTCAAGTCCCAGCAGGTGACCCCGTTATAAACCACTTATAGGGAAATGGGTTATGCATTTATGGCTTTCACCTAAGCGCTTTGCGTATCGCGAGCGTTCTTTTTAATTTCCTTTGAAGGTGATTTTTTTATCGTCGAGCGCAGGGCTCCAACGATCCACAATGTACATGATTTGTAACGAGAGGTGAAATTTCTTTCTTCTTTTCTCAGAAAAGTTACAGAATAGTATTGTTTCAAATTCGAGATATAAATTTTAATTTTATATCAGTAATTAAAAACTTCATAAGCTTTGTAATTTCATTCTGTGTTGTTTATGTAGTTACAACCAATTCGAGTTGTATACGGCTTATTCGGCGAAGCAAACCGATTTGCGCCATCAAAGCTCTTTCACGCTCAATTTACTCCCGACAGCTTTGTGTGGAACTACCGGTTACCTCAAATCGCGGTTAAATTCACATCGTTCGTGCTTTGAATAACCATTATCCTCTAAGTGACTTCTAATTCATATTTTGACAACTAAATAAACATATAAGCAGACCCGTGTATTCTTTATTTTTAATTCTCCTGATCATTTAATTCAATTTAAAATAATAATATAATTTTATCTGAATCCAACGTCTTGGACTAAAGATTTATTTATCCTGACCGTTTTTAGAATATAGTCTTGTGTAAAAATGATTTGCCTGGTTATACATTGTTCCTGAATACACTTCCTTTGGGCAGTCGTATAAAGATAGCAACAACATCATAAAAATTGTATCATATAAAAGTTATAAACGCCATGATATACACATATGAGGTTAATCTTGGAATACTATTATGGTTGAATAATTCCTTTTTTTAATGTAATAATATAACCCCGAATTTACAAACAGGTTTTGCGAAATGCAAAATTAGTTCTTCGGATGAGATATCATTATATTACACTAGATCGTGCCTGACGTTCCGCTCGCCTCGATTTCTGATGAACATAACCTTTTTTTTCTTCGAGATAAAAAGTGTTCTGTGCCAACTTCCTCTCTAACTATTGTGCCTATGCCAGTAACACAACAAATACGATGATGACACGATGCACTATTCAACTGAAGGACGGAAAATCGGATAAACGACCGCGTTTACAATATTTTTACTTTACAAATTTACCCCCTTAAAGACTGGCAACGCAATGTAAGTAATGTTGCAAATGTCCATGGGGAGTATATAGATTTTATCTGCTTCAATTTTATTTCAAATTCTCGACGTTTCGAACGCTCTAACGCTTCCATGAACTTAAGATGGAGTAGGCGAGGCGAGAAAATACTTCGATATTTTGTAGTCAGTTTTTCAAAAGTGTGTATGCATACCATTCATGTAGCAATCGGTTCGATTGTTGCCATCTTCTGTTAGTTTTCTATTTTGGCACTTTTATCATGAGCATTTTAAGCGTAACAATAATTTTTTTGTCTTCCTTAGTCATGAATCAATCAATATTTGAATATTTTTATTCCAGGATTATAACTTTTTTGTTATTCTAAGAAAAGTGATAACATCTAGACTGGTGTAACTGTTCCGTTGGTAGAGCCACGCGGCACCTACCGCTGCTGCTGAATGAGCCAATGAGCCGGCCGCTCAAACAGCACTACTACCACGACCTCACAGAAAGTTGGCCTAGAATGGAATTGTTTGTGCTTCTACAATTCGTCCGATAAGTGAAGCGGCTGGCAACTGACCCCTTCTCCCTCCTCCTTCCCCTTCAAGCCTCACCCTTCCTTTTCTTGTCCCCCTTCTCTTTATTCCCCCTCCCTGTTCCCTTCCATAAATTCCCACCTTAAAGGTGGGCCCAGACTATTATTATTGCTTTCTATCAATTTGGCCGCTTGCTCGTTTGCCCACCTACTCCCTATAAAAAGTCTAAACATGACTTCGATAAATAGGTGAGGATATAAATTGTATAAAATTAATGAGTCCAGTTTTCATAAATAGGACCACTTCAATGACGTAAATGGATGATTTTTTTTATTTTAATTAGCTCCAAGCTCTTTTGAATGCGTATCGTGCATTTAGTAGGAAATACAAATTCGAATTTAAATATTTAACACAAGTTTTTTGTTGTTTCTCTCTAAATCTGTGATTTAAATTTGACCATAATGAAAATTTACATAGATATTTTTTCACCTTTAATGTTTATATACATTCGCAGGACATCGTTCCCCTTATCAGTTTTATTTTATTTCTCTCAAAATATACTTGGTGGGGATGCGGAGAATTACGGCGGCGCGGTTGTGGAATGTTATCTCGCTGAATGGCACCGCGCCGCGTCCGGTTCTCGAATGTTCCATTTCCACCAGCCGAGCCCACCTTCGACGGAACAATGGAACAAATGGAACAGTTTGCAAGCGGGACTCGTTAGGGATACATCTGTCTAGGGGCCGTATGCTGTTTGTTGCGCGCTTTTCGCGTTGGTTTTTACCGGCACTGATGGAATGGTTTTGTACTCGTCGTCTCAGAAACGTCGGCATGTAATGAGTGCGGACTGTTATCAACATGCAGTGCGATATAAAAACATTACGTGATATTACTATGAAGGACTACTAATTTACAATTAGTAGTCTCTTATAATATAAGACTTTAGTAAGTAATTTACAATTAGTAGTCTTTTATAGGGTTATAAGCTGATCGGTTTTTAAAACCACCGAGCGTTCTGAGATGAGAATGCAACAGGCTATTGATAAGTTATAGTTTTCTTCTTTCTGCATGTGGTAGGACTCCTTTGCAGATTACGTCCGAGGTAGTGCCACTTCGTTGCCAGTTACTAATAATGTATTCATAGTATTGTGGAGCCATTATTGTATTCAATGTTGTCATTGCACTTACCAGGCAAAGAAACAGTTTTAAACTGGTGCTGTTTGACCGTGTTACGCTGTGTGGTAACAGACAAGCGTTGCTTTAAAACTTAAGAACGTTTGGATAATGACAATAAATTCACGTATAGGTTAGACTTTTGTATCATAAAAACTTAGATATGTCTTACCTGAATTGGTTCCGAAATTATTGTGGTATCTACCGAAAACGCTTGCTCGATCGCTACTGTTTCTAATTTAAGAAGTAAAAAAAATCAAAATATATTTATTCAAATAGGCCTTTAGAAACACATATGAATTTTTTAAAATGCCATTACAATATGCCTTAATACAATAATAGATAGCTAGCCCATATAAATCAATCAACTAAATTCCATGCTTTTGGTCCATAAAAAGTTCTTGGACAGTATAATAGGATTTTTGCAATAGTTTATTTCTAATTTTAGTATGAAAAAGGTCAAGTGGTGGATCAAGGACATCTTGTGAAAGTAAAGGTTTAAAGACTATGTTTATGACTTCTTTGCATCATCATAAAATTATATAAAGCGATAGCGAAGTATATGAATTGTTGTTAAATATACGACGTTATCATCGTGACTGGACTTAGTTGGCAGGCTTCAGCGTCTCGATCCAGTCTTAGCGAAGTCCCCTTAATGTTGGAATATATTACAATGTTAAGAGGCTCATCGCTTCGAGCTCTTCAATCGTCCTTTCGCTGCCACTCTTTTTTTTGCTTCAATAACGTTTTTTAATGATCATATCTCTTTTCTCATTTCAATAATTTTTTTAAACAGTAAAAAAAATGGCGACTGTGTGTTTGACAAGCGTTCGACTTGTTCCTCCTTTTTTTCCTGTTTCCTCCTCCCCTGTCCTGTATTTCTTTTCCAAAAATTCCTACCTCAAAGGCCGGCATCACATTTGCAAAATTTTGACGTTACGCAGCGGTTATTACAGCGGTTACAAACTGCAGAGTTCCTCAAACTAAAAAAATAAACATATGGCAGGTTAATTTACTTTACTTATACATCATTTTTATTCGTATAATATTGACCGTTCAATCGCTTCTATGGCCAATGACACTACGGGATGCCAAAAATTAGCAGATCATTTGGCTGCGGGCGCTATTGAAGCTAAAAGCTGTTTAAATATTAAAGCAATCTACAAAGCGCTTTCCGGCTTGCTGCAAAAACGTCATCTGTTTTCCGTTGGTATGTTATTTTTAACTCTAATCCACTAGAGCGTCCGGAAGTAGCGAATCGTTTGTGTTGGCAAAATTCCGCACACAATAAACATTCATTGTGCCAAAAAACTGCATAACGTTTTCGATAAAACGTTTGTAAAAAGTAAGTGTAAACTGCAAGTACAATTTCAAAATAAAAAATACCTTTGTTAACATCAGTTCATATAGAACGAATCAAAATGAAAATCTTTGTTTACACAAGTTCCATTTTTGAAAATTGTGGTACTACAGTACCCACGGACTTTCAAGTGGTATGATGAGAATATTGTTCATTCTGTCTCAGTAAGCTTGTAACGCCCAGATTTCATCTCTTAAAGGTGAAAAAAACCATGAGCCGCTTTTATCATAATGTTTTACACGATATCTTTGATAGATCTACCATTTTTAAACTCAAATTGAAAATGTTTGTTGCATAAAGCTTATTATACTATTTCTAGGAGATCAAACTGCAAGAAAATGGGGATGCGTAAATTTATGTATGGAGGACGGCGATTTTATTGTATCTTTAGACATTGTAAAAATATTATAAAACAACGGCTTTTGAGTTTCTTGCCCGCTTTTCTCAGCAGAAATGCATTCTAAGCTGATGATAGCTTCTTCATAGACTAACGACACTGATTGGTTTTAAAATTTAAAATTTGCGATCCAAAAGTGCAAGTAAAAGCCTATTTGAATAAATATACTTTGATTTGATTTCATTTGAGTAGTCGCCGTGTACATTTGTTGTATTGAGTTGAGAGAGAGAGAGAGAGAGTTGTTGTATTGACAAAGATTCTTTATTACCAAAATTATTTTACCTGAATATGTTTTGGTAACCTAACTTTTAATTAAATTTAATGATGTAAATAAAAATGTCACATCTCAATATTTTTGAAATAAAATTAAACGTTTAAATTTTATCACGTGTAAAATTTGAATTATAGGAAGCAGTTGCATTAAATTTATTCTCAGCTGTAAGGATATTTGCAATAGCAACTTATAGTTGGCTATATGCGAACGGTTTATATCGAACCTGTATGACTCGTTTCAAGCGGCTTTGGTTGGCCGAGATTAACTCGGTTAGGCTAACGGTCCCTATTCTCGTTATGGAACTCTTTGAGACCTTTAGTTTAATGTCTGCCAAACGATACACGGATTAGTTAAAGTTTCCCATGTCAAAGGACTTCAGACATCGAGTAACCATATGCGAGGTATTGCATTTATCATATTATATCTGCTGGAATATTTCAAACGACTTAAAACTGCCGTGAAATATGTATCTTCATAGTAAAATATTTAAGGTCGGCGCGTGGCTTCGTAACATTTTTAAAATTAGAAACACTCAGGATGAGGTTCTTCTAATTTCGAGGAGCATGAAAGAATGAAAATAAGAGTAGATTACTCGGAAAAACGAAAAAATCTGCAGAATAACCAGGCGTTGTCAGGAGACAATTAAGGTGACACTCAGAGAGAGATAAGAGGGTTATTCTGCTAGGGCTAGGAAGCCCTGTTTGAAATGCCCTTTATGGTGGATTGGTAAAGAAATTCAAGAACAGAATTAGATGCGATATTCAAGAAACTATAAAATTTCTGCTGACTTTTGAGGCGATATTGCTATGTCACAGAACTTTTTATAATGATACAAGACGAATAGACGAGCGTGTAGGGACCCTGATACCATTTGTCCATAACAGCGCAATTGACTCTACGTTTTGTGCAATGCATCCAGTAATACAACATAGGATTGTCTCTAATTTCTCTGAATAGGAGTGTCTCCAGTTTATCTTAATTAAATTCTCTGAATGAAACAGTGCTAATGTTAAGGTGAATCCGTGTAAGTGCCACAAATAACTGTCTCTAGTTTAGCTGTGTTTTATATTTTGGATTTCATGGTGGCGAAAATTCCTGCGACTTAATGGTATTATTTCCTAGTGTAAGTGGTGTTTTTTTTGCAGTTTTTATGTAAGTAACTTTTACAAAACAAGTTTGAACCAGCAAATATTTTATGTTTGGTTTTTTTCTGAATAACCTCGAAACCCGCATCTGCATCACACGCCTAGTAGGCAATGTCTGCATTGGCAACATTGCTTTTATAGATTACTTTGACTAAGCTAAAGCTAGTATGTCGAGGCGAGGACCAGTGCTAACTTAGGGCTTAGAGCAGGTACAAATTATCGTTCGCTTTGTTGCGAACTGGAAACGTTTCGTAAGCGAGTCCGCCGTGCCTCGTGGTGAAATTAACAAACTTGTTTGTCGCATCGCCCGCAGCCGCGTCGAAGTTACGGGGCTGTACGCTCTTAACGTCTCTATTTACATTCGCGGTTGTTCCAGCAGTTTTAGATTAATGGGAACTTTTTTCATTGTTGTAAAGTCATACGTCACTTCTGTAGGAGCTGGTTAGCTTATACAGAAAAAAGTACCATACGAAAATTGGCAAAGAATGAATGTATTCTCTTTGCCGTATAGGCAAGATCCAATAGACTTGATAGTCGCTTTTTCAATAGCATACACTTGTTGGATGTTTTAAGCGAGTTATATTTACTATAGTCAGGATTCAAAAGAAGGCAACAATCAATTAATAACATTTATAAGCTTAGAATTACCTTATCTTATCTCTTAATTATATCTCCTAATTAGCTTAAAATGACACAACATCTCGGAGTTTTATGTGATAAAATTATTATTTTATATTTAGGTAAATACAATGTTGTAAGCTGTAGTTCATGTGTAGAACATACGACACTTATCACGCGTTGTGAAACCGCAGCGCCAATCATCTCCATAGTGGCTGAGTACATTGTAAGCTGTGGGTAAATCTTTCAACGTTTGTAAATGTGCTAATAATTTTTTTTGGTGGTGTCCATAGATGGTAGACAGGGCAATCAGATAAACTATTTGTCTCCTTCGACAAATATTTTTTAAACTGTCCCGTGCCAAATCTGTTCGAATAGATCAAAATTCTCTAATAATTTTTCACTAATTTCTCTAATAACTCTTGATATGTTTTAACTAAAAGTAATAAAGAAAAACAGGAATGTGTTGCATAGCTAAATTTTATCTGTACCGTTGTTACGGTTATATATATTGTTATATATAATCATCTTTGATATTATAAACGAAAAACATTATCTTCTTTAAACATTTGTAAATAAAACTCAAATAAAAAAATCTTAAGATATGTCCCATTCATGACGAACTGGTCTTCAATGGGACAACGTTCGTCATGAAAGGGACATGTTAAAATATAATCAAAAATTAACAAATTCTTAATAATTATTATAGATTTTTTTGTATTACCTACATACTAATCATTTTTTGGAACATTTATATCACATATAGTATTTTAGAGATCAAAAAATTAATAGTGTTATTAAGTTATACTTATTCATACTCTAATAAATCTAAGGTCAGAGTTTGCTTTAACTTAAATCTAATGACACAGATTACAAAAAAAATTAAACGTGTCCTTGATGCCACATTTTTCATTTGTCCATTTTAAGTTTACATTGGAACCAGTCTTCCTTACTGGTAGAAAATTTTTGTTTACAAACGCAACAGACATCTTCACTATTTGTAGATTTTCTCAATTTATGCAAAGGTTCATTCATAATAGCAAGCAGAAAATTCCTCACTAGAATCTAAATTAGAAATTGTTCGGCTGGTGTCACTGGATGATTCCAGTTGTATCTTGTTTTGTACCTTTTTGTTAGTTTTCTTTTTATTCTGAACCTCCCTTTTGCAGCATTTTATTTTGTTCTTTTGGTTTTTCGTTGTCAGCTAATATGTTTTTAAAAATGTTTTTAACATGTGATGCTCTGTTTTTTATTAAGCATGTTTGTTAATGATTCTGCTAGAAGTATATCTTTTTCTGGAGTTGAAGTAATGATTTTAGTTGTCACTCTTCTCTTGAATTGTTTCTGCTTGCGTGTTGTTGCCTTAGGAAATGGACGCACTATTTCTGGACTCAGAACAGCTGAGGTCGATGGCATAGGATTATCATATACCGATCCAATAACAAATGTTGATAATTTAACTGTATCAGGCTCTGATTTTTTATAGTTGTTAGATTACAAGGAACTCCATTATCAAAGAACATATCCAAAGATGTTGGTAACACAGGAGAATCACGCTCATCGCTATTGATTTCTTGGTGGTTGTCTTTATTTATTGGTTGTGTGATGTCATTACTTTATACTTTTTCTGTTTCTATTGGACGATTACTCGATTACTCGTCATCACTAAAAATATTGGTATTTAATCGATATATTCCCGTACTTTTGAATCCTGATGTTATGTTTTGCATATAGAAAGTGGCGTAGCACGCATCTTTTGCAAATTCAGCGACATTGTAAATTGTAACGCCCTTTCCAGGATTGGATGTCCAAATTGTGATGTTCCCAATCATGTTTAGTAGAAATTTAAACTTTTTGTAACAAAAAATGGGTAACATTAAATCTATTAAAAGCAGTAGTTCGAGCTAAGGATGTGTTTTCAGGTTTTCTAACGCTCAATGTGCCTTGTCGCTTTAAAAACTTCTTTAGTCAATCAATCGTTGCTATTTCGTTAGTTTGCCACTTATCAGGAGCAATGCCTATTTTTAAAGCATATTGATAAGTAAATTTTCTAACTTGAACAGTTGTCAACTCTAAACACATTTTAGTTGATATATTCAAATACTCCGATAACATATTTTCCTGTTCTACACTAAAAATTGGATTGGTAATTGAAATCAACTTCAGTTGCCTTAGCTTTTATTACGAGTCGACCTAAGTGAGATTTGCTGATATTATAGGCACTTGCAACAGATCGTAAACGCATTTTTTTTCTATCACTTCCTTTACGGCTTCTTCTATTTTCGTAGGGTGAACTCGATTTCGTTTCTTAGGAGGCATATTAAATAAAACTTCGGCAATTTGTTCTAGAACAAATTGTATAAAAAAAGCGATAAGCAACAAATATCACCACCAAAAAATCCTATTTATGAATGGGACAGCCAAGAAAGGGACGTCCCCTCCAAAACGTATGTAGTTGTCCCAAACAAGACTTCCATGCCTTTTTAAATACAATCTCACCGCAAAAAAAAATCAAATAACTTTATTTTGATTATGCACTCACCTTTTAGGTAGTTAAATTGCAGTTCAAAATCAAATGTCATTAACGTCAATATTGTCTATAGGTCAGTGTTGCAAAATTGTAAAAACCGAAAATCGACTCGATCGCTCATAGGGCGGGAAATTCAATTTGTCCCATTCAAAACTTGCCCATTCACAGCACTTTCCCCCTATCAGTATTGATCATGATGTGTAGGGTAGTTATACACTGGTCCTTATTATTTTTGTTGGAAAAACTTCTCGGCATATTGTTGTTGGCAATATTTGTGGTGCGTAGAGTGACATAATCTACTATTTGTTCAAAAAAGCTTTAAAAACACAGCACGACAACCCAAAATGATAATACGCGCAAACTAAACCGCGGGCAAAGCCTATTGTTAATCTAAAACGCTTAGATTAATTGATGCACTGAAATAAACGAACATGTTTAAATGTCATAAATTGGTAAGTGGTAAGCAAAACTCTTTTTCAGTGTTTCCCTGTGATATCGCTACTCTATCGGAGATCATTCTCGGCGCGTCGCAAGCGCCGGACTGCCAAACGCGCAAAACCGTTTGCCTGTAATATTTAAGACCTCGGCACGAATCCAACGAGCAGGCCGCCACACACAAGTCGCAAAATTTAAGAAAGAGACGTCCGAACTTTCTCTTTCTCACTCCTAATCAGACGAGACATTCTCATTGGTGTACATATTTTTAGCCAAAAAGCCGATAGCGTCGAAAACAAACGACACCTAGACTCCGAGTATCATTCATCTCTCCTTCCTCACCTCCGTAACTGAACACGCCACACAACCCCGACAACTACATTGACGATTATTGTCAAGTGATTATACATTATTATTATATCATTGTGTTATTATATCATTGTATTATTATATCATTGTATTATTATATCATTGTATTATTGCTAAGTGCAGTGTAAAGTGCAGTAATGGGTAAGCATTTCCATGTTCCGGTTTGAATGGCAATGTTTCAAGCGTAATTACTTTTCATAATGGAGTAGGTTGAAAAACGAGGGGGGAGGAAGTGAGGGGATGGAGTCAGAGATAGGGAGGGAGAGGGTAAAATAGGCGGGAGAGAGGGAAGAAAGAAACGCGGAAGCAAAAACACTTCCACTTTACGCCGATTTTCTGTAAGGTCGTGGTACTTATTCGGTTCGAGCCGGCCCATTCAGCAACGGGTGCAGCTGCGTGGCTCTATATTGTTAATGGTAACTTATTACACTTGTGGCGATGAGTAACACAACACAGTGCCATATAGATTAGAAATCGTGCATTCCAAAATTGCGTGGCACTATATTGTTATGGACAACTTATTGCACTTATTACCTTAAGGAAATCGCCAAGGATCAATTTGAATTGCAAACGGGTTATACGCTTAATTTTTTTTTATTAATGTTTTTACAAACGCTGCATCTATTGTAAGATACAAATATCTTATCGTGTTATAAGAGCGTTTTACGTACATAAACTTTACACGGACAAACACCCAGATCCCAAACAACTATTTGTAGTTCGTACAAATATTTGCCCCGGGTGGGAATCGAACCCACAACCTGCGACACCGAAGCCAATAGCTTAGCATCTGCGCCACACGGCCATCCAGCCATTCTAACCTTTACCGATTTGGTTAATACTTTGTATTTTAACATTTTGAATAAAGAAATATATTAGTGTCAATGGCTCAATTTCTTTCCGTCTCTTTATCATATTAGTGAAAATGAACGTTTCAACTTCAATAATCCATGTGGCGCTGATGCTAAACTTTGCTAAGTCTGGTTTCGGCATCGCAGATCGCGAGTTCGATTCCCATATTTGTTTTTTGCATAAAACACTTACCACGGTCGCATACACCTCCTTTCTCAGTAGCTGCGCATCCCCCACGACTATGAAGACTCCGCACAGTGTGAGAACATATGAAGCTAGCGCGCACATTTTGTTTAAAGACACACGCGACTCTTTCTATATCTCTAAATGCGACTTGCGAACGTAGAGTTGGTTTAATTAAGAAAAAGAAAGGTATAGAAATTTTAAAAAATACTGGCGGCGCTGTTGTTCTCGTTCAAAAAAAAACAATAGTAAGTCACCGAGAGCACCGGCCCTATTAAAAAAAAATACCAGCATATATTCGCGTCTGGTCTTATTCAAAAAAAAAAATACTGGCCGTGCTGCGTTCAACCCAGGTATAGTACCAGGCCAGGAAAAAACAAGGTATAGTCGCGGCGACACTATTAAAAAAAATACTGGCATACAGTCGCGACCGGCCCTATTTCTATTTTTTTTAAAAAATACTGGCCGTGCTATTTTCTCCACGGAAAAAAAAAACAGTAGTCTAGTTGCGTCCGGCACTATTAAAAAAAAATAATACTGGCATACAGTAACGCCCGGCCCTATTTTTATTTAAAAAAGAAAAACACTGGCCGGCTGTACGGAGCGTGCTACTTCCAGTGTGCGGTTCTCGAGCCCCGTAAGCGCTCGCCGACGCCACCACCGTACTGCGCCGCAGCGTCCCGGCGTCAATTCTTTAACGGCGCCGCCGCCTAATGACGCGTACAGATGCACGCCTATGATACACATATCTGCTCGAGGTTCAACAGCAAGTGTGACCGCCATGCGAACCAACGGTCACGGGTTCGCTCACATTCGTCGTTAGAGAGGTTTTGTTTTGTCCAGATAGCTAGGCTTACTAAGTTATTTTACTTTTACTTTAAAAAAAAACGCTGCCCTAATTGTAAGAGAGAGAAATATTATATATTGAAGATATATACTTGTGTTATAATGGTGTGTAAACTTGCTGATCCGGAATGTACGGTGGTAGAGCCACGCAGCTGTTCCACCTGCAGAATGGGCCGGCTCGAACCGGATTAGTACCACGACCTCACAGAAAATCGGCGTGAAGTGGAAGTGTTTTTGC
>DWHO01003060.1:0-12466 GCA_018247575.1 Eurytides lysithous rurik | reverse complement strand
TAACTACATATATATATATATATATATAAATGTAGTTAGTTCGAATTATCAATCGGGTGGTTTTAAAATCGTAACTCAGTGTTCACCGCGTCGAAATTAGATTTAGCATACCTAAGCGCAATCAAACAGTCCTCAATAAATGACGGTATTGTTTTACTGGTTATTGCGATTCCGTTGCCGGGACACGTTCGGAATAAATTAAACTGCAATTTGGGGCCTTTAATATGGAGTGTTGTTGGCGTTATTGGCGTAACGTAGCGCGTGGCTTCGGCGATATGAGCGGCATTCGAATGAGTACACAGAGGCGGTCGTTCGCGCTATGTCGGCCATCGGTAATGCAGCCGGGCGCGTGATTGCTGCACCAGGAGGCCCTGGGGACCTTCCGTCGGCCGCTTTGTTACGCAACTTTCATAAAAGGCCATCCTTTAAACCTCGCAGTGATATTTCAATTCGCGTATCATTGGAATTCACTCCGTTCAATCTTTCAAACTTGCGTATTGGTATCTGTTGGTTTTGTATTGTTTGGCATCGTTTATAATCATTTATATATGCTCAAAGATGAAAATATTTAATAATGTGCAGCCCTTATTCGCAGAAGAGGATTTGTTTTTCGTTAACATTCAAATATACGCCCTTAGCGATCGCCGAAATATCCCGGACCATAAAAGTACTATATATCTAAGGAGCTAAGAGCACAATGGGGGCGTTGTTTTTGCTCTCGGATTCCTTATTTGGAACGAACACATCAGCCTATAGATGTATACAATGTATCCATTACACTCAAGTCATCTTTTGAAGAGTATCCTTACATCTCACTGTGCTTTGTGGAACAAGATGTCCTAGTTTGTCATACTTACATGTTTCTATTTTGATGGATCTCACACCCTAATAAAGTGACAACTATGTAATATTTCATATCATTTAAATAAAGTATTGGGTTATAAAAACCGTTAGAAATTGTCACTATATTGTTTGGTGAATCTAGAAATCTATCAATCAATTGGTTATTATTTTTAAATATATAAATTCTTATTGGCAATACCACGTTAGATTGGCGTAATAAGATATTGTGCAGTAAAATTTGATTATGTACTTAAGGAATCCAATATTCGGACACTATACCAAATAAGATTTGTCATCAATAAAAGAAATGAATAATCCGCTATGTTTTTCTTTTCGTATCACGTTTCCAGTTTCTTGAACATTTTTCGGAAAATAACCTCATTCTCCGCTGCATAAATTACAACTAAGTTCAAATTCAAAATCGTCAGTAAACAAGCAACATGTTTAGCTATATAATATTGAAACGGATTACAGTCTTATTATTATCGTCAAAAAAAAAAAACTTTTTCGTTGGTTACCTACCGCCTTATGTTAAATTATGGCCCATTATATTGTGCACGTTTGAACAGTTAATATTTCATAAATGTTTTTAAGCTTCTTTGTCGCTGTGTCCTTTAACTCGCTTGTTATTTGTGATTTGGAACATCCTTTCCTAACTTAATTATTATTTTTTATAGTGTTCAATATTCATCCCGATTTTCGCCGACGAGGAGACATTAAAATTCATAACTCGCCTGTTTTACTTGTCAACATCTGGCGCCACTGGAACGTTATTATCTAGAACTGTGAGAAATTTATTAATTAATTTGAGTACTTTATGCGTCCTTCATTATTTCTCTTATCTTTCTGATGATAATCAATTGTATAACCGTTTTATATTGCTATTTTATTTAAAACCGTCAATTTTGATTCACATTCGAAACGGACGATGGAAGTTTTGATTTTATTATTTTGTCATAAACTTAACAATCACATTATCCTGAAGATGAAATAAATTTTTACTGGTCACTTTCATAACGTAAAATGTGCTTATGTCCTTCAAGAGTTTTTTCTATATCAGAAATTCTAAACATTTTATACGCTACATGTTTCTTTGTCGTCATGTCTGCTTTTAATGTATCATCAATTAAAAAAACCGCCAATCTGTCACGATTTGTAATCAAATAGGCTGTTCAAATTGAACTTATGAAGTTCTTGTTCTATTGAACTACTAATTGACTACCGTTTGCTACTGATGCTAAACTATTGGCTTCGGTCTGGTCACAGGTCGTGGGTTCGATTCCCGTCCGGAGAAAATATTTGTACGAACTACAGATATTTGTTTCGAATCTGGGTGTTTGTCCGCGTAAAATTTATGTATGTAAAACGCCTTTATAACACAAGATATTTCTATCTTACAATAGGTGTAGCGTGAAAAAAAAATCAACTCAGAATTGTCACTCAAGAAGGATTAAGTTTTTTTCTTTTAAATAAAAAATGTTCATGTTCACTATAAATAACAAAAATACGATTTCACTCAGAAATCCCAATAACGGTGCCATATTATGTAATAATAAAATTCACCATAGTATTTGTTTAAGCAGCGAAATTACCATTTTGTTTAATAAAGTTTATTTCTTATATTATAGAAAAATGATCGTGACGATACCCTCTCGACCCAGATGTGTGAATACACAAAAAAGTGGCTACCTAAAAGCAAAGTCATATAATTGAGATATTGATTATGACACGAATAGCAAAAAGCGAGCTTTTGAATGCCGTAAGGTTTCCTTCGAGTCCCCATTCATGATGGAAAAACATGCTGTTATCGCAGTTAGGGGAACTGCACATCCCTCCGTATTTAGGAGAATGTGAAAAGATTTGTGGTCTCTCAAAAGTTGCACGCTTAGCAGTGCTCGTTGCCAATTTAATTTAAGAATCGCGGTCTACGTCAGTGTAAGCAAGTGAAGACCATTCGGTCTATATTCATATATAAATTAACCATTCATATATAAAGTACTTGCAATGTTCTGGCAATTTTACGATATTCAGACATGTTAAAAATGATCTGCCTTTTATTAGATAGAACATGTTAAATAGAGCATCATATATGACCGTAAAGTTTTAGTTGATAATAAATATTGACAGTTAAGTGTTGTTGTTATTTTGTCATTCTTTTATACAATAACGAAGCAATTGATATAATTTTTTGGTCACGTGTAGTTTGTAATACGAAACTTGACCCGCAAATAGGGAATACAAACCCGAAATAAAATTCACCTGGGCGAAACCGCGAGAGGAGAACAAAATATCATTGAAAGGTATTTTTTTTACTTTTTTAATTTTTTTATTGCTTGTTTCACCAAGAAAGGCAATTTACAATACTGCTATTCACAAATGTGGCGTGATTTAAGCGGTTTTGCGAGGGCTGCAGTTTGAATTAATTTTTAAAATCGCTGCATTAGTTATGCTCTGCAAAATGAAATGGCGCCCTTTATGAATTTTTCGCTATAAACCATGGCCCTCAGTGAAACAGTAGCGGCATGTGGACGAAAGACATAAACCGAAATTGGATTTCATTGCTCGAGCTATCTAGAATCGTCGCCTGTCTCGATTCCTATACAAGGGTTGGCGATAAATTGAGTCTGCGCTTATGTCCATGAACGTCGCCAACTCGTAAACATTTGACAGCACGGCAGAGGCTGGCCCGCCACTCGTAAATAAAATGCCCCGCTGCACCAACTTTATATTTATTGTAAAGTCTACACAATAACCCATTATTTCGCGCTGATGCAAATGGAAATCATTCTTTTACGCTCTCTTTATTGGCGTGAATGTTTATTATTCCAATGTTTATGTCATACACTTTTCATTTGGAGAGTAATAACGTTTGTCTTTTGTTTGCACGCTTTGTTTTCTTGTTTGATTACGCAATTGTTTGTATTTGAATACTGATGCAATATAGTGGAGTTATTTTGTTTATTATTAATAGAATCACCAAATTCGTGTTTCAATTTGTGAGTGGGTTTGATTTTCACAGTGGCAGAAACATTCTAAAATATTATGTATAAGATAAATAAAGGTATCTTTTAAAGAGGGAGTAGGATTATTACCAGAGAAAGCCTGTTGCCTTTTTAGGAGATGAAGTGCCGGTAGAAGGTCGGATATAATTTTAAAAGACGACTGATAGGTATGACGTAATAATAGTTTAAATATACTCTACTTGCAGAGGGAACCTCAGAAATTATATTTACAGTAGATCAATTTTTAACCAATTATATCCATACTTACAATGTATTTTACGGTGGATACTGTGATATATACGTGCTGTTAGATGTACAATATTGTAAAGTGATCGACAATAGAAGAACGCTCCATAACAAATTGGATTTACTAGAGGCGACCGCCATTGCTGCATTCTTTTATTCCGACCCAGTTACTCATTCCACCTGTATCCACTATAGTTGGGGACATCGTATCATTTTACTCTCTGTTTTATTAATTATTAAGTACATTGAAATGAAAGATTAATTGCAAAAAGGAAAACGATAATCGAGAATAATGACGGATTTTCGATTGAAGAACTTGTATGGTATTTTATTTTCATCAATCATTTATGATTATGAAATCATATTTTGACGACTTACTCCATGATATTTGCACGACTGCATGCTCCTTAGATAGAATTGACTAACCTGAATGTACCGAACAAAGTGGAACTGTTCCAAGAATCACAAAATATAGATAGCGCAAAGTGGCTGTACGGGGCCTCACTAATCACGCGAGACCGACTCCCGTTTGATTGGTTTTTTCGCCTGCGCTCCTCCTGAGATACGTTTTACATTTTTATTTCACTCCTTTCGTTCTTATTTAATATGCCGCTTTACAGAAAGAACTGCTGGAATATACTTTAGTATTTTATCAAGTTACGAATTGCATTGTGTTATTACTAACCTGTTAGTTACTATAATTTTTTTTTGTTTAAAATACAAGAGAATTAATGAAATTTCTTAATCATGAAAACATACGAGGTCACCTCATATGTTACATCAATAAGAGACTTAACGTCTGTGATAAATAATTTAACTTTTAAGTTGGAAATGTAATGGTTGCAAACAGAATAGTTCGTACAGCTACAACGAAAGAAATCTGTTGGTTTGAACTGACTCCGATTTATAAATCTAACGATATAAAAAGCGGCAAAAGGTTGGCCTCAAACGAAATTTCATTAAATCTTTCTTTAGAAAAAGAAGCAGATAAAATCGCCTTAACTTGGAATTTAGACAACCCTCTATTGAGAAGGTTTTTAATTAAAGCTGCTTTGACCATGGGAGTGGAATGTCTCTTCAGTAAAATGGTTAAATCCACAATAAAACATATCTTCATCTTGTCTAATTGTGTTCAATTAATTCGATTATAGCGTCTCATTCCTTTTTGAATTAATTGTTTCAGTGGAATTTTCTTGCATGGTGTTTAAATAACTATTATTATAAAGTATTATATGGTCGAAATATTTGTGCTTTTTATAAAAAAAAGTGTAAAGATCTGTTTAGTAATTTTTGTGAAGGTGAAGAGATTATTTTATAAGCATTTGTTAATACGTTTTCATAAAAAGCTAAACGTGTCCGTTATAAAACTGGTTTAATTAGAATTTGTTCCTTATAAATTAGGTATTCTCAGCATCCTGGGCGTCACATGGTATATTGAAATTATAACGATGAGTGCGTCTTCGTTAGAGCAATATCAATTAAGGTTGCGCGACGTGCCAGCGATAAACGGAGGGCGCGTGACCGCCGGGCCACCCGCCCCAGCCTCGGTTATCGCCCAACCTCGGTCCCGTAGCGCCCAACCTCCGTAGCCGTAGCGTGGTCTCCACCTAACACCGCCCCGTTTCCGCCTTGCAAGCTGAAACTGCAATTTGCAAAAAATGAGACGTGCTATAGCCTAAATAGACGGCTACCTGAACTAAGCGTCGACTGATACGTACGTTATTTCTCTGTTTATTCATTCTAAATAGGCACATCTTTCGAACTCAACTATGCCTTGGCTTAGAGGCCTTCTATATCTTTAATAAGAACGTTAGACATAAATAAGCAAATCCTTTATAAGCTACTCTTTGTTACCGGCTTATATTTTTCACCTTTTAATTATCCATTGATTACTTTTCGTCTACACCTAATTATCCATTGCAGCAACAAGTAAGTTACGGGCTATGGAATCAACTTTGAGTAAAAATTCATCTCCCTTTTTAAAACCCTATAGTCCTGAAAGAAAACGTATAAAATTATTCTTCTAAAAAGCTAAAAGAGAGCTTTTTTATACTACAATAATACTACTAATTCAATATCTTTCTCTTACATTCGCATGCGTATAAAACATGGGGTAATCAATACTTTATTTGATATGAGATGAGCGTACTCTATAACTAATCTGCTTTGGCATAAGTTATAATTCCTTCTTTTCCATAATCTCTACCCAGGTTTTTTTTGGCCCCCTATACATGAATCCACAGAATCATTTTGTAAAACGTATCTATATCTCATAAGGCTTTTTTCAATTTGCTAATAGTTACCTTAACGCCAGAGTGTATTTAAATTTAACATCGTACAGGTAGGTAGTAAATATTTTAAAAGAGCTTTAAACATTTGGACAATCCAGCTGACGCACGGCGAACATAAAAAAAATGCAAAATATTTTTCCAACTTTTCCCGTGAGTTTTAGACAAACCTTTTTCCCCCAAATTTCATGTAAGCTTTTATTCACGGGTCAATGACTTCGAGGTGAATTCAACAATATAACATTCGTTTTATTTATATATACATTTTGTAACTTTATTTATTTATCTTGTAATAGACACCGCGAGCGAAAATCGATGTTTATGGTGTTGGTTAGAAATGTGTAGATCGTATAGACTCCGTGGAGATCAACTCCAACTTTAATACCCACTAAATAAGTTAACCCAGCATTCGTGATGAACTTCTTAGAGAAATACTATTAGATTAATATTGCTAGTTACATTTTATTTGATCTTGGATATAAATGTACCAATTGAGTGCAACGTATGGGACTTTATATTTGACATTTTGATAAATTTGTCTTTTAAAAGGGTAAGGTAATTCCCTAAATTGCAAATTTGCTTGATATTATTATTGTTTCTTCATTAAACGTGACTGACGTGTCATCATAAAAGCTAAAATTGTTCAAAATGTTGGGAGTAAAAAGGATTAAAATCAATATTTATTTTAAATTATGTACAGTTCGCGTAAATGAAACCTTTGTCGTCATGGTCTATCTCTACTACGAAATTAAATATTTTTAATGGTGTTATTTTTGTATTGTAACTCATTTCCCTTCAACTCTTTGTTCGACAATCAACGCGTTTCCGGACGCTATTGCAATTTTATTCATAAATGATTAAAGATTTGACTACGATAAAAATTAGAGAAGGATGAGATTAACATAACATGCATATTTAACATCTTGTTCGCAAAATAAAAACCCTACGGTTTTCTTTAAATATTTATGAAAGCGTCCACGTCCGTTGTCTATTAATACTCCGTCAATATTATCAAGTTTTTAGAATAAACTTTTATACAGATATATTTTTAAAGGTGTAATTCTACTCTGTAAATAAAATGAACAGTTTTGTTTTAGTGCGAGTAAGAAGATAAAATGTATCGTAACACTGATCGTGTTTGTAGAAGTAGCTTTTGCTTGGAATATATTTTGTTTCTATACTTTATTAATTAACAGCTTTTGAATTCGTATATATCTCAGATATAACAAAGTAATCATTACTCATAGTATTCACTTTGTATGCGTTCTAATGTATTGTGTAATGTTTCATAACTGATTTCGTTTTAGTATACGTAACTTTCCTACTAGAAAATTATTTAACGTCTTTAAGAAAAAAGAAACAAAAATAATGTTTGGAAGGAATGAGGCTAACGATAAAAGGGAACGCAAAATTTCGATAAAATGTGAAATTATTTTAAGTATCATGATTTATCAGAGCTCGAGCGTGGCGGGCGGGTGAGACGTCATCATCTTTGCAACCCTCCCTACCGACATATCTTGATAAATGACAAAGATTTGCAGAAGGAGTAAATACTAACATAAAACAATTGCCGATAGGAAAAATAAACAATATAGAAGGGGAATTTCTTATGTAACAGTTATTTTATGATATAACAATGCTTCTTTCTTGAATAATATCATAAACATTCTTTAATGTAGTTCGTTGTATCATGCTGCCTTCTTTTGTAAAACAAAACCCAACCCATAATTATTAATTATAAGTTAGTTTATGATATAGTTGAGGTAGTTTTAAAAGAAGATGAAATTGTTTATTAGCACTTCAATAAACGGATTGTAGATACAGCTCGTGTATAAGATTTGTTATGTTTTAGCGAAAATTCTGAAATGTGTAGACGTCCTCGGGTCTACCGATCAATGCTTCCGTGCGATGACAGCGCATCACGTCACAGTTCGTAACGGCTGTCGATGACGTTCTTCCGCTGGTTTTCCCCTTTTATTTATGATCGAGTTGAGTGCTCCTTATTACTGCTGCGGGTGTGAGGACGGTTTCATATGCTATCTGCGCATTCTCCATTATAAGCCCTGTCTCCTATTGGAATTTTTATTACAAATAATCAATGTAAAATCAAGCTAAAATTACGCATTCTATATATTAATAAGCCATTTACTTAACAAATTTTGATACATACAATATTTAAGACTTAAACTTTCCAGGAATGTGTACTGTGGTATTTCAAATACAAAGAAGATCCATTATTATTGTAGAATCGTTATTTAGTTATTATTTATTTGTTTGTTTTTGGCATTAATATTATACAAATGATTATATACTGTATCACAAAACAACGGTACAGAGATTGATATTCTACTTTGCATAGCCGTGCTCTTTGAATGTAGAGTGACACCGGTTACTATTATGCAGAAAAAGGATAAAAAGACATAGTAGTGAAGTCGTGGGCTCGACCTTTTGCATTTATATTTTTAACAATAACTACCACTCGATCTGTGGTATATATTTTCAATGAAACACATAAACTGTTTTGGAATTAAATGTAACAATCTAATTAATATGCATTTCATCTCGATTTATTGGTTGCTGTCGTGTCTTTAATGTTCAGGGTTCCATGACAATGAATATATGGGACACTATCTTTTACTAAACAATGTCTATGGACATCGGTTAATCGTTTACTATCAGATGAGCCGTTTGCTCATTTGCCTTTTAATCCATAAAAATGCATACGTACATTTGTACATACATGCATACAAATAATTTTGTCTTATCGAAGTCGGTTAATAAAATAAATCCTTTCATGTACATTATCGCAATATTATATCATCGATAAACTACTACAAGTTCCGTTGTTATTCGCGACGATCTCAAAACTCGTCTGATGCGTGTTCGAGAGAGTCTCGCCGGTAATATATTTGGGCCCTTTCCTCTTCACTGGCGTCAAGTTCTCCAATCTTTTCTCATTGGCCCCGCAGTCTCGAAAAGTTTGATCATTCCTGTCTCATCGGGTTCCTGTAAGAATTACGTAGTCGGCACTCTATCGACGATGCGTATAAAATGAGTTTACGATTCTCATAAATTCCACCGTGTACGCGCGTCTGCGCTTCCACTTGGCTCACACTTTTTTTAATTAAGTAATTGCTAATTGAAAAACTTTTGTATAAACGAGATGAAGTTTCGGCGTGCTAAATTCAGGTGTGCTAAATATTTTAACCCTCTGAACACGAAAACACAATTTTTACGAGTTAATGTCATGGCATAGACGTGATAACGTTATTATATTTATTTTTCTCGTTTTATTAAAACGTATCAAAATTTTAGCGTCTTTGAAATAAATAGAATATAACTGATACATCGTGGACAATGTGTCATTCTTTTTTATATTTTTCAGTATTTTAAAATTTTTTGGATTGCGTTTATGACAATATTTGTTTTCTTAGACGCCATACAGAAAATGACTGGTGGGTAATGGCGTCAAGCGGCAGTCACTAGCCCAGTTAACAAGGTTAATATCGTGCGATTCAAAGCCTTGCATAGGTTTGTATTACATTAGGTATTAAACCCGGTCTCTCTCACTGACAATTTAAGTATTGACGCTGTAGTCTCTCTTAATAGGAGTAACGTCTCGTCTGAAAATTGATATTATTTAATAGCTTCTCGCCTGCTTTGCTACAAAAAAAAACTGTAATAATACGTGACTCGATTCGCATTATAGTTTAGCGTTACTATATTTGTAAATTTTGTCAATTACTTTCAGCACGTAATAAAAAAATATCGCAATGATACCTCTAATTGTAAGTTTTTATTTATATAATCTTAGTTAAAAGTGTTTGATTTGACCTTGACAAGAAACTGCATTAAGAATACAGTTTTACGTCGACAGAGTACTACTAGAGACAGTGTGCAACAAAATTTTCCCGATATTTCTCTAAGCTGCCATTCTGGATTAGGGGACTGGATCCAAATCCGCCGCCACTACACAGCTTAATCTGTACTTATTAATGTGAAAATAAATTATATCCTTAGAGAACACGCCCGACGGGCACTGAAACTTATTAATTTCCTACTACATTTGAAAACTTTCCAAGGCCCAATTTATTAAGAAGTGGGATAAAAACTCTAATTCAACATAGTGATTATAAAGTCGATCGAGAGTGAAAGCTGATCATTTTTAATTGAACTAGAACGACAAGAGCAAGAGAAAATAGAGCATTTTCCTAACTCCGAAACACATGTATTCCGGATTTTTTTACTTTCAGATTGAAATATTCAAAACCGATATTTCCCCGTTCTTTATTCTGGTCATACTCGAACTGGGTCATTTTCAAAGCCCGCCTTAATTGTTTTAACATCGAGAGCATCTAGTGGGTTGAATTATGGCAGTTTTGGGGTATCAGCGTTGGCTCCGGGCGCTTGGCCAGTAAGCCTCGCATCCGACCTGCTTTTCTTCGTCGCTCGTTAACGAAACAATAAATAATGATTTGGACGTCTCTGCCGTTGCACGCTATTGTTCGACCGTCGGGCAAGGTCGGTGACATTTCGCCGTTTCCTCCTGAAAAGATAACGTGGACAATTACTGTACGTAAATACGTTTTCAACTGATTGCTAGTACTTGCTAACGTTAAATATTTTTTTTTATTTTTAATCTATTTTTATTTAGGGGCTTTTGTCAAGGATATGTCAACCCCATCTAACGTTACATATAGATTTATTTATGAAGTCTCCGGCGACGGAGCTCATTCAATCGTCATCTGTTACAGGCTGATTGACAATTCGATTGAAAGTTGTTACTTGTATCTTGCATTTGTGCTCTTGATGTAATACGTCGGTTGCTTATGCTATACGGGATCATTCCAATTGACAGTGGGATGAATTGAGACTGAATCGCTGTCCGTGTACACTGCATAGCCATTTTAGGATCGGAGTTATCCGATACGCTTACTGCGAAAGCCCGGTGAGTATATATAAAATCCGTTTGCAGAAAACGCTTCTCATAGTTTAGTTGACGCGACAAATGTATGGATCCTTAGAATTGTAGTAGAGCATTTAACTGAAACCAAAAATTGGAAGCAATACATTTTTTGTTAATACATTGGAACATTGAAAGTATCTGAGTAACTAAAATAAATGAGTAATAAAAATAAATTATAAATATTATGAAGATTGACATAATCACAAAGGTTAAAGAAAAATTTATTTAAAACCTGAAATAACCTATTTTCTTCAAAAGAGTTTATTTTGATCATGCCAATTGGTAAATTGAGGTCGTTGAATTTTACGCTATTTCATAGACACATCGCCATTTTTACTGAATTATATTTTTTGCTTCGCGTAAAATAAGTACATTATAATAAAATACTAATTGGTATATTATACCGATCCGCATAAAATTATTAATTCTTTGGATGGAACTCTTGTAAAATTACGTTTTAGAGATGAAAATAAACGCTAAAGCGAAATTTTAGATTCCGTTCGTTGGTTTGACAGTTTGTGTTAAAATTGGGAAATTTTTATTTACGGTATAACATTGTGGCCAACTGTTCTCAACCGAAACAAAACCAGTTTCGCAATATTTAAAGTTTTTTGTGCTAGGATTTAGAACCTTGTTCCAATCTCTAACGTAATTAATTGTTATAAAAATTGTTTTGTTTGTTGAATTGAATACTATTTTATTTTAAATGGCAACACCCCGTCATTGAAAATTCTCACTTCTCTCCCCGTCATTGTTTTGTTTCAGGTATGTGCAGATTTTTGTAAATCCCCTTCACATTAATGTGTCAGGTAAGCAATTAAGATTACTAATAAAAGATGTTGAAAACAATCGAATTGGTTAGCTCGCTCAAAGAGATCCAACAAACTTCTATGCAGTAAAAAATCTGTTGTTACCTTCTTCCCCAAAGTACTTTTAAAAAAAAAGGAAGAATATCGTAACAGACGCGAAAAATTAGAAAACTAAATATTGAAAACTGCGAACCGTCTCGAATGCCGACATGAAACTGATATGTTGATTGATTGATTGATGGATGACAGCCGACCTCCGGCGGCTGTTTCGAGGTTCGGGGATGTCCCCATTCTCGGACGGAATCTCGACCG
>DWHO01003059.1:0-12471 GCA_018247575.1 Eurytides lysithous rurik | reverse complement strand
TTTGAATTTAATACCATAGTGGCGTAATTTCCTGATCAATATTTCATGATGCACACAATCAAAAGCCTTAGATAAATGACAGAATATCCCAAGCGCATCCTGTGACTTTTCCCAAGCTTCAAAAATATTCTTTACGTGCTCAACACTGGCGTCTGCTGTGGAGCGACCTTTGGTAAAGCCAAACTGCTTACTATGAAGTAGATTGTGTGCATTGAAGTAAGCTGGCATTTAATTGAGTATAATTTTTTCAAAAATTTTACTTAATGTAGGGAGAACAGATACCGATCTAAAATTGTTACGGTCTGTAGCAGTTCCGGATTTGAATATGCGTATAGTTTTACTAAGTTTCATAAGATCAGGAAACGTACCACATTCAATGCATTCATTAAAAATTATTGTTAGGTGAGGCGCAATTACGTCAATTATGGAGCTTGCAACTCTTACTGAAATACCCCAAAGATCGGCTGTCTTCTTGATTTCAATAGTCTTGAATACAGAGATTATATCTTTGGGAGCAATAGATTTGAAGTAAAAATTCACATCATTAACATGGTTTTTAAGAATAGCTACAGCCGCGTCAGGTGATGATGATGATACTGAGAGATTTGCTATTAGAAATAGGAATGTCTTCAAAGAATTTTTCAAATGTTATAGCAACCACGTGGTCTGAAGTGACCCAATTATTATTAATTTTTAAGTTAAAATCGAAGTTACATTCTCTGCTCCTTCCAATTTCATAACCAATTACAATCCATGTCATTTTAATTTTGTCTTGTGCATTTTTTATTTTATTTTTAATGTACCATGATTTGGCCATGGAACTCTTTTAAAAATGTTAGAACAACTTTTGACTAATTGAATAAATGAAGCACTGTGATTAAGTGCTGTTTTACTGTTAAGTTCATATAATCCATTTCTACTTTTGTAAATTCCAACAGTGGCCCAATCATTGAATGAGAGATCTCCTGAATTGACCGTTTTAGAGGTAAATATTGAAGAAAATTCAGTTTTTTTTTAACTTAAATAAATTGCTATAAAAAAAATGGGTTATCAGTATGTGGTAAATATGATAGTTTGGCAGCAATATTACCTCTGAACTTCTCCATACGTGTATTATTTATTGGCATAAACGTTTTTATACTTAATTTGTTAATTGTATTTATTCTGAGAGAAAACGAAATCAATTGTCCACAATGGTCAAAGCCAAAATTTGTTTATAATAGATTTAGAGTTTGGTTTAAAGTTTGAAAATATTTCAATAACATGTATTGATGACATATTTTCATTGCTGCACTGCTGTTTTAGCAGTGATTCTGGATTCTTCAAATAAACTCATAGCCGTTACAAAGACATAACTAACACCAAGTACATTCCACAAATTATTATTGCCTTCAAGCCACAAATATCAAGCATGCAGGTAAAAATTTTGATCATAGCGACATTTCGTTATTCAAAATAAGCCCGCAGAGTGCCGTGAATAGGAAAAGTAGTCACCCTCGAGTCACGCTTCAACAGTTGTTGCATCGTATCGAAATAGGACACAGTAATGAGCCATACTGTCTCTGCCTATTGAAGATATTAGCCATATTTTCAACGGATTAACATTTGTTCGTATCTCATTGTATTATATAAGCTGTATAACTGGATTGTATTGTATAAAGGTATACTTATATTATATATACCATTTATTATAGTACTTATACAGGCAACGCAAATGCGTTGCAAGCCTTTAAGAGAGGGAGAAGAAGGAGGAGAGAGAGGGCGGAAGGGGGAGGAATGGGATGGAGGAAGAGATAGGGAAGGGAGTTGGAGAGGGAGGATTGGGAGAGAAATAAGTGGACCACCAGTCACCTAACTGAACGGACGAAATATTTTTTATTTTATTTGTTGCTCTGTGATCGATGATCCAACATTCAAACGCACTTACAAATTTATCCATATTTCTACTCTTATAAATACGATAAAATGCAATTAATATAAATTAAATCATACGACTACGTGCCTAAATATTGCCACTGCACAAGACGTTTATCCACGTTATTATTTAACCTACGCCAAGGGTACTTAACTGCTGGCAATCTATCTTGATATTGTTATTTCAAGATTGATCGACTCTGTCAGGCTGGAAATATATGTGATGCAGGATTGTCATCTGGGTAGGTTGGGTGTTTCGTCGGACATGTATAAGTATGTATTTATATCACTCGCGATAACGACCGACTGTTTGAGCCCTGGCTTACTCTAAGTGACATCTAAGTTATGATCGATACGCTAAAGTTGCTGCTCACTCACCGGACGAAACGCGGAAGCAAAAACACTTCCACACTACGCCGATTTCCTGTGAGGTCGTGGTACTTATCCGGTTCGATCCGGTTCGCCGGCCCATTCAGCAGCGGGTGCAGCTGCATGGCTCTACCACCGTAAAAAGTAATTACGTTAGAATATTACCCTTCCAACCGGAACACAGTCGTGCATACACATTACTGTTTGACAATAGAATAAGTAGCAATCAACCACCACAGGCGAAAACTGCAAAGGAGCCCTGCCATTTAAAACATCCAGCATATTTAAAATATTATGCCTCAAAATTGTACTCTATAAATAATGGTAACGTTCCTACTAAATATACATTTTTAATAAAACGCAGTCGCTCCGTAAAATGTCAAAGACAAGGTTATATTTTTCTTTGTCAGTCGTCAGAACGGACTAAGGCTATTATTACTGTCCATTTTTATGCCATTACATCCCCGGAAAACCGCTTTTATGTATTTTTAACTCGTGTCTTCACACAGTGTTTTGAGATTTTTTAAACATGGTATGGCTTTTTAGCGAGACTTTTACTTATATGGAAAGCTTATGGTGATTAAAAGCAAATGCAAATCTTAAACGAAACTTTTTATAGGGAATTTTTCTATTCTTTTAATATGACACTGATAGTATGATAATATAATGTAATAGATATATTACATGGCAGATACGCCATTCGGATAAAGGTTTTGATTTGGCTTTTCTGATCTTGAAGTATTTGGCCATAGGTCGTTATGTGAATCTGACCTTGCGATGTAAATTTTATGTGTTCTATTTAGATTTTGTTTGTATATATCATTTTAAAATTTTAATGAATGTACACTCTATTATATATACTGAATTTAAAAATAAAAAAAAGATTAAGTCTCAGTCACTATATGAATTGGGTATTAGCACATATAACGGGAAGCCGATAATGTAGCCTACTCCTTTCGAAACCAAAATTAAATAGTAACTTTCCTTTATCTTAGTTTTTAATGGCGTAGAAATGTACTATTTCTGTTTATTAAAAGTTTATTACTTTTTTAAATAAGTCTAAACAAGTCAAATTTGACATCTAATTAAGATAAGTACCACGACCTCACAGAAGATCGCCGTAAAGTGGAAGTGTTTTTAATTCCGCGTTTCATCCCTTTAATGAGATGGCCGGTGGCCCATCCCCCTCCCCCCTTCTTCCCTCTCTCACTCCCTTTACCCATTCAGCATCAGGTAAGCCGCTTGCTCGTTTGTAAAAAAAAGGTTCAATACAAGTGATTCGTGCTAAGCTAAGACATCAGAAGTTTGGTTTTGACTTGACTTATTAACATGACGGTATAGCGACAATCTCTGAAGGAGACCGGAAGCAGACCTCGGATCGGAAATCAAGTAGTTTTTACCAAATCAGATAAATTTTATTTGTCAGACCAAGAAGAGAAATTCCTCGAGTGAATATTTCAATCCTAAAGCGACTCGAGCGGTGGTTCAGTGTTTTCGTCACTCTGCAAACTGACTAACTGCACTCGCTGATTAATAACCGCAAGCTCGTAGCACGCGGTAAGTACACTGAGGTGCAGTCGCGTACACTCTTATGGTCTATATAATATATAGACATACATACATTATTCAAATCTGCTACAGGTTTTCTGATTAAATATTCCTATTATTTAATAAACAATAATCATAATTTATGATTATTGTTTATTCATTCCATTTGGATAGCATGCATGAAACTGCTCAAAGTTTGCATTTTATCAAATCCTATTCCTAGCTGTTCACATGAAATTTGACGTCTACATAAACTGATCAAAATATTACCAATAAGATCGAATATGTATAAAAGTCTTACGGACATTTCTGTTCATTTAGACGCTGCGGCATCCGTGGTTATCAATTGTTACTATATATAGGTAGTTTGCTTATCTTAGCTTGATTACAGAACTTATTTCAGAACATAGCAATACGAATATATACAGACTTGACTAAAAATATTGAGCACCCATGATATCATTACATTTTCTAGGAATGCTACAACGAAATAAATTGAAACAATTTAATACAGTTTCAAATGAAATCAAGAGGTTTTAGGTCCACTCTTTGCATAAATTACTGCAGAAATTCTTTTCGGTAGAGAACTAACAAGTTTTCTACAGTTTTCAGGATATACTATATTACGCCCTCTACTATATTACGCGTTTTACCTCTTCTTTTGTGTTTGTAGTGTGGCGCCTGACTTTGCGTTTTAATAAATTCCATAAATGTTCTATGTGGTTCAGGTCAGGAGACTGGACAGGCCACTCAAGAAGCGCAATGTTATTTTATCTTGCGGTCTGATTTATGGCATATTTTGTTGTTTCCTCCTGGCTTTACGACTGTTTGAACCCGATTCCCGAAGTCGGTTCGAGTAAAAATTAATCTATTAATTTCTAACGATAAATGAGTTTTGAAGAAGTGTTCCCATTTTTACCGATTCTTTGGGTAAATTTTGATTCTCACGGTCTGTTGCGATACGATTGAAATTATTCGTGTTTTCTACTGTGCAAAACAATATGTGTCAATTATTCACAATAAATGCGTAACAGAACTCGTGACCCAACTAGGTGTATAGATACTATCAAAATATTACGTGGTTCTGTTGGTTCTTTGCTGCGTTACAACGGTTATCATTTTAAATTGTGTGTAAGCGACACAATAACATAATTAACTCTAGCAACACGGTAACACTTAGTATTTTTAACTCAGGCAACGCAGTGGTGCCTTCCCAAGCAGACCGTTATTATTAAGAATAATCTCTCATCTAAATGATTTGGACTGCGAAGATACACCAAGGAATTATTTAAAGTCAGATTAAAAAGGAAAAAAAATATATTGAAGATAATTATTAGATTTGTTTCAAGTTGGTTTTTAATAATTATTTAGAAATGTTGGCTTTTACAACCAAATAAGCATCCGAAATCGCTTTTTTAAAATACCTACAAACAATTTCGGAGTTAAAGTGCCTTAAAAATACGAGGACTTTAATCAAGATAAAGATAGATACAGGTCTTTTAATAACGGCCATACATCTTACAGGCTTTTGTTTATCGTCTTTTAACGGCAAATTAATTGCTTTTAAGTATCATTAAAATTAATCCTACCTTTAATTTTTTTTATTTATTTCCCCTAATTCTACAAACAAAATAATTACACTACATTATTCCAAATACTTTTGGCAAATATTACAAATATATTATTGAGTATGGTAAGAAAGAACACCCTTTGTACTGTATATAATCTCCGATTTAACGCTAGATGTGGAAAGGTTGTGAAGCGTTGACATAGAGCGTACCTGTCCTGGGTAACTGAACTGAAACTTTCACAAAGCACAATGTTAGTTCTAGAAAAGCTTTCAAATAGATCGCCAAGCCATATAAAAGGTTCTAAAGCAAGTTTCAACCGTATTTAAATGCTGTGCTCTTACTGACATATTCGAATCTACTTTGTATCAGATTCCTGTTTTCCGCTTTTAAAACCAAATGATTCATATGAACATGTAGGGTGTAACCAAATAACTTAAGTTCCTTATTTACCTGTATTTCGCCTTTGAATTGTGATTTAAAATATTTTTACGAATCTGTCTTCAGCAAGACTTAAAACATCCTCCTTAGTTAGGTCAATAGATGGTTTTGTTACTGAAAAATTAACAACAGAGGAAATGTCTATGTACATTGCTTTTCAAAGTATATTTTTTTTTTGTATATTTGCACTTTTATTATTGATAACTGATTTAGAGCAAACCGCGTAAAGGCTTCTTTTTTCCCTCCGTATATGATGTTCAAATGAAAGATTTAATCCCTCACATTTTTGGCCAAGCGTGGGGTGTGTATGAAAGAAATTATTCAAACGTTTTTATTGTAGTTAGTTTGTTTGTTGTTATCGAGGATGAAAACTTCTGTATTGCATGTTTTATCTCCTAAATTTGTTAAGGATTCATAATCCGGAATATTTTTGGAATTTCCAAAAAAAATCAAAAGTACTTAAAAGAAAGTCGAGCTTATCTGCCTCTATTGTATAATGTCAAATATAAAGTAAGTTACATTTTATAAAATTGATTGTAGCGTTAAAATTCATTTTCCTTTCTACAAATATAAGTTTAATATTTCAATGATACTTTTATTAGTGCCTTGGCTTAGAACCGAAACCGGCGTTCCCAGTAGGGATTTGAAATAAATCACTTTTGTACCGAATACAGTTATGAAATATATCTTAAAACTAGATAATTTCCTGCCACATATATCAGTTTTACTATCTTTTTGGTTTCTTACGTGGTTATACTTTTTAGGAGGTATATAGGTATTACTTTTTAGTATTATAAAATTATGCAGGTTAGGATGGTATTTGTATGTTTGTTATAAAAAAAAATAGAAATAGCTGAACAAACGTCAATATTCCTTCAATCGAAGCAAAGTTGTTCAATTAACTTCAATACTGATTTATTTTATGCAGTAATATATGTATTACTAATATACTACTACTATCGGTTCACTGCTACTGTTGGCGACGTAATTACGTTTTATAATTATTTATATTTAAGGTTTTTGTTAATTTTATCTAAATTTTAAGTTATTTTGGTTTATATTTTATATTATAACATGTCATAATTTTGTAACAGAATTTAAAAAGACAAAATATAAGGGGGCTATGCGACGCTCTGATTGGCTGACGGGGTTGCACCTGATTGGTCGGCCGTTTAGCGCGTAATATCTTCACGTTCAAAGTTTGGCGCGCTTATGAAAAAATTAGTCTGATTTTTACCACGCACGGAAGAAAGTAACAATTTCGCACTTATGTTTAGTTTTCCAACTCAAAGAGAGGGTTTATTCCCGATCGAGTGGTCAATCGGTGTGCCCGCACTTTCCCGTTAATGGTGGGAAAACTCCTGCTTAGTCCTAATTTCTCAACGGTGGTAGAGCCACGAAGTTTGCTAAATTTGCGTTTCGTCCGGTGTGTCAGATGGCCAGTGGCTAACCCCACTCCCTGCTCTTCCGATAATTGCGTTTTGTCCGGTGTGTGAGATGGCTCACCTCCCTACCTCCCATTCCGATAAATCCCCATCAGGCTGGTTACGTATTTGCATGATAGCTGTTGCGAATGTGTCAGATAGCGGTTATTGCTGTCCATCAAGTGAGCGACTTGTTCGTATACCTACTACTCCATAAATCAAAAACAAAACTAATCAGCTTGTATAAAAGTCTTCTTTGTGGTCTTATATTTCTTTCTCTGTCATAATTATGTGTAATATCTCATACACATAATACTGTTTCTGATAGGATACATCTATAACAATTGCGTATACTTTATCTACGAACTATTAATGAATTTCTCAAAAAAAAAAACAGTAAATCAAATGTTGTAACTTAGTAGATCGTGAATATTTATTTTTATCTATGATTATGCAAAAGTTTTCTTTTGATGGGAATTAAAGTAAATTTTGTCCTGAAATTTTATTAAGATTCGTAAAAAAACTTCAACTTCAATTATCGTTTACTGCAGAGATTTACAAAGTTGTCGACAGTACTCTGGGGTCCATGGAAGACCCGGTGGTGATCTTATTAGATACAGTTTTTATATTTTAACAAGTATGGTAAAAATGTAGCCGCAGGTTCATCGAAACTAGTAAACTTTTGAAAGTGGGTTACGAGAAAAAAAAAATGGAATCACTGGTTTACTGTATCCACCTGTAACAGAAAAAATGGCGCAATCAAAAATATATATTTTTTACTTGATACTGCAAAAGGCTTCTGACCTGAAACTGTTAAATGATTCAATTACTAGTCAAGTAGGCCAATTGCATTATCGATTTTCCATCATAGAAGCTAACGGCTATTTTGCGTAATGAAATAATATTTTACTTTACCGTGAATACGATAGAGCTTAACACGAAATGTAACAATTGGCTAAGCATAAAAATAAATCTATTTTATATTACTATATTTATATTAAAGAGATCGCATAACTTGTTAGAAAGTGGTAGTGTTAATATATACAATTTATAACAACGCTCAATTTATTTAAAAAAAATAACCCGCAGAAGCTAATACATCTAAAAAATGTTTATTTTTTATTTGTTCACTTAGATATCAACAAAATATGATAAAGTTTGTAATCCACAGTAATAGAATGAAAACTTATAGTAAGGTTTTTTCTGACTGTTATATCACTTTATTGGTTTTAAAAACAAACTAAATTATAATTTGCTTTACAAATTTAATTAAAAAATCATTTAAGTTTCAGAATCACTTCTTGGAGTACTTTCTAAAGTTTTACCTAAAATGGTATTGCCCTAACACTATTTAATTTTATTAGTGGCAAACACAGCACAATTCTGCAAGACACACAAACTGAAGATTCCTTAATAATTTTAACAAATTCATTTCAATTTTTAGGTACACTTGAAATTAAAATTGAGAAAGCAGGAAAATTGTTTTTTTTTATACATAGCTTGTAATTTAAAAATGGATTGCAAAATTTTAGGCGCAACAACAAAAAAGTTGCAATCAATAATGCATTCAAATTAGATTTTTATAAGATTTAACAAACAATCAAGCAGGAATCTGGACAATAACTTGCATGACCCTGATTTTGCCCCAGATAATGCAACTGGTAGGTCAAGGTTGTCCTGACCTCAGGTTCAAATTTATATGCTACTGAAAATAAACGATGTTTCACATTAACAAACGATCGTTGAACAAATGTCTTACGTACTATAAACAGATCACAATTAATTGATGTTCTTGATACCATATTTTACAATATAATGTAAATTTTCCAGGTATTTCAAGAATGTTTATATTTGTTGAAAGATGAAGGATCAAAGGAAAAAACATTTTTTTTTAAATCTCATGAAAAGTCAAATCAAAACAAATTATATTTATTTAAATAGGCCTTAAAAAGCACTTTTGAATCGTCATTTTTACATTTTGTCCGTGAGAAAGCTACTACAGGCTTGGAATGCAGTTCTGTTGGGAAGAGCCAGCGAGAAACTTAACAGTTGTTCTTTTTTAAAATACCGTTATAGTATATTAAGCCTTAATACAATTTAATAGCTATCTCATATATGAGTCAATCGATTAAATTCCATGCATTTTGATCTACCAGAAACTCCCAAACATTATAATAAGCTTACAGCAACTAATTGTTCTTAATTATAGTTTTAAAAGCGCCAAGTGGTAGATCTAAGATATAATAAAATTCCACAAAATATATAAATATTTTGTGGAATTTTATAAAATAGGCGTATACTCAAGGCCCATGAAGGATAATTTCAGCTTTTGGCGACTAAATGGAGGTGTAACAAGCTTATTTTTATTTCTAGTATTCACTGTGTGTAAGATTTTGTCGAATAAACAATATGTTACAAAGTATATATAGGTATTGTGAAGCAACCGTTAAAATACCAGTCCTTTTAAAAACACCTAGCAGGCAATCTCAAGCTTTCAGGTTATAAATACCTCGCACAGATCTTATATGAAGAATAAATACCGTATTTGTCTCAACAGTATTACCCCACAATAGGATACCGTCAGACAGAACACTATGAAAATAACTAAAATAAACTAGTCTAACTGTATCAATATCCATTAATTGTCTTACTTTCCTTACTGCAAACACGTATAGGTTAAACAAACTTGTTTTCGTTTCTAATATTAATGTTATTAACGTCACGCTTCCACGTATATGGACATATATACACTTTATGCTTCATATTTACAATGCTTTAAAATCCAAGTTGTCTATATTGTTGCATATGTAATAGTTAATAAAATATGAAGTGTAATGTTTATTATTTAGAAGACTCGTGATAACGACGATAGATAAATGCGCGCTAGATGATATTACAGTAGATACTTCCCCAATGGACTCTTTATCGTAGCGTAGGTGCTCTTATAACCGTGGACTGGTCACCCACGGCGAAGCCAAGAGGAACTCAAACACTGCTGGCCCATGGTTTAGGGCCAAAGAAGGCACTCCGGGTGAGCTCTTGGAGCCAAATTTATGTGCACCTTGGAGGAGGCTGCGGGGAACAGGTTGAAAATGGTGTGGGGTCAATACTCTCTGTCCTTCTAAGCAGAGCTGTAGTCGCAGAGAAAGAAGAATGTAGGTATTGTGTAGGCCGAACTCCTTAACTTTTTCGACTAAGACCCCGTACCCTACTATGTACGAGTCTACCCACCCTCCACGGCCGAAACGTGGTAAGTGGCATGAGTCCAATTAGGTATTGGTCGTCTGCTGCTAGGAGCTAGCTTTCCTAGACTCCAAACTACGGGCTCGGGGAGCAGAAGGAGAGGGGGTGTGGGCGCCTCGACGATGTGGCATTGTGGCATAAATAAGGTTATTCTACTATTAACTAAAATATACAAAGCTGTAAAATATTATTAAGCTCTACATTTAATTGTTGCTAGGCAATGGTTTGATTTAATATTTTTTAAACATTTCGCATATACATTCAGCATGGATAGAGATATACTTTTAGTAGTGTTTAGATATACTAATAGTTGTAACAAGTAATAAAAACAAATTGCCGTCCAATAAAGCCTAGTTATGTTTTGACCTTTAAAGTAAAATATTCACCTTTTTTTGATAGAGCTAAATTAGATCAAAGATAAATTTATTCGATAGAGCCGCGAATCAGCTCTCACTGCTGCTGAATAGGCCGGCACGAACGGAGTAAGTACTCAAACCTCACAGAAAATCTGCATATAGTGGAAGTGTTTGCGGTTCCGCGTTTCGTCCGTTGAGTGAAGTGGCCGGTTGTCTACCACTTTCCTTCCTCCTTCTTTTTTCAGGAACCCCCTTCCTTTTCTAGTCTCCCCCTTTTCTTTTGTTCGCTTCACAAAAATTCCCACCATAAAAGCGGGCACTGGGCAACATTTGGCAAACGTTTGACGTTACAAATGTGCATGACCGCGGTTTTTGCTTTGCATCAGATGAGCCGCTTGCTCGTTATTATAAAAAACTTACCACAAGCCTTTTTTTTAATTAGGAGCCAAACGAGTTAGGAGCGGCTCACGCAAACGATCACCATGGAACATAAAAAACATATATACATGCGCATATATATATAATTATATTAACTATAACTTAAGTATTTTAAGATGAAAGAATTTTAGAGTAACGGCAGATAGCTCTCAAAAGGTATAACTAACCTTTCACTAATTTATATGATTATAAATAAAAAAATGATGAATGATCTTTAATGTAACTCAATTGCAATAAAAAACAGATCATTATTTCAAAAACATTTTTGAGTTAGTATTGAAGTCTTTTTACACTTGTGACAAAGAGAGAGAGAAACCTGAGTGTAAGAGAAACCTTAATCTAACCATGAAAAAAATGTAGGAACACGGCAATATTGAAATAACCGCATCATTATCTCGTCCCTCAAATACAGAAACTTACAGAGTGACATTGAATAGGTAGATTAGTTACCCTCGAGTCACTTTGAAAAGCTGTTGCTGAAATATTACAAAGTAATGAGCCTCACTAACGATACTAATTTGAGTTCCTCACTCCCTGTCCCTACATATTTTCCTTTTCTGAGACAGAATCTTGTTGCTTATCTTATAATACAATCTCATTTCTTACTTCTACAAGATTTTCTTGTTTCACGCTTTGCTATTTATCTTTATAGATTTCTGAGATGTATTTATTGTTTATTTATATATTTATCATAATTATACCAGGTTTTCTATGATCGTAAGCACCATCTGTATTAATAGATATTCATAATATATAGTATAGTAAGTAGAGGCACCTGTGTATTTAGAAGTTGATGGAGTTTCTTTTTAAATGTACTGAAGATAAATATTAAAAAAGTATTTTTTTTTTTGTATTTCAAGCAGTTTTTTCTAAAAAAATTATTAAAAAATATTTACCTATGTATTTGTGCACTAATTAACGCATAAACGTTTCGAGGAGTAAAAAAGAAACTGCGTGTGTTACTCATAGGTTCATATTTATATATTTTGTCTATGGTTTTGCCTTCAATGGGTATCTTTATAATATTGCGTGTTTATTTTCCGATTAATAAAATTAAATTAAAGTAAAAACCTACAGACGAATGTCTACTTACAACATTATTTTCTATCGTTTTTTAAGTAAACATATCGTAAATTCATCTTTTATTCTTAATTGTACAATTTTAATTAA
>DWHO01003058.1:0-12473 GCA_018247575.1 Eurytides lysithous rurik | reverse complement strand
CTGCTGAATGGGCCGGCTTGAACCGGATTAGTACTACAGCCTCACAGAAAATCGGCGCAAAGTGGAAGTGTTTTTGCTTCCGCGTTTTATCCGGTGAGTAAGGTGGCTGGTGGCTCATCCATTCTCCCTGCCCTTCCTCCCCCTCTCACTACCCGTCTTCCCTCTTCCTCCATACCCTCTCCACCCCTTCCGCTCCCTCTCACCTCCTTCCTCCCTCACTTCTTCCTTCCTCTTCCAAAAATTCCCCCCACAAGGATGGTAACGCATTTGCAAGTTCTATAATGCTGCAAATGCCCATGGGCGGCGGTAATCACTTATTATCAGGTGAGCCGCTTGCTCGTTTGTCAGCCTTATTCATAAAAAACGTGGCAGTTTTTAACGTAGTGAAGTAATAGCTTTTAACACTGACTCTGTAGACATTTATTTATTAATTTTTGGATATAAGTATGTCCAAAAATTAATAAATATTATCTTTGACTTCATAGTCCTTAATTCTGTCTTATTTTGTTTCAAATTTTTTCTCACTTTTTAATAAATAATATCAAATGTTTGTAACACAAATTAACACATGGACCAAGTTCCTGAATTGGTGGCTTTTAAAGAATACACTCGATTATTAATATACCACAGAAATACTTGTCCCATGTGAAAAGCAAATTACCACCCGCAGAGCTACAATTTGTGTTTCTTTAGCAGTTACTTCTCGAGTTAACCAGATGTATACAATATTTTTTGAAACAATTAAGCTTGAATTAAGAAGCTTAAAAAGAAAATTAAAACTAATATTATATTGACTTATATTTAATATATTTTGAAGAAACTTGTGAATGTGAAAAAATCTTGTACGTAATTCTTCATTCGTGAAATGATGAACAAAATAAAATTAAATATTAAAAAAAATTGGCAACCCAAACTTATAATCATTTAAGCAGTTTTTTTTTGTTATATTATAAAAAAGCTACAAGTCCAATATCATACATTTTCTAACTCTTTCCAGCCCGCATGTGATAATTCTATTAGCATAGACCGGTCAATTACCGGTAAAATCCAAAAAATATCTATCGTTGAGAACAATTTATTTTAATATTGTTTTTTGTTTTACTTTACGTTCTAACGAAATGTCATTTCAAACCACACAATAGCGTTAAATAAATAATATTAATTGTGAAGAAACTTCTTACAAACGGCCATCTGATCCCAAACTAGGCAGAGCTACTATTACTATACTATGGTAACTAGACGACTAATATGCATACTTACATACTTTAAATGCATACTAATAAAAATAGTTAACACATACACAGAACAAATACTATATATCGCACAAATATTTTATCGTAAATGGGATTGGAACCCACAACCTCCGGCTTCGGAGTCAGGAGCTCTAACCACTACACCAAAGGGTCAGTCAAGTAGTCGTTTTTATTACTACATAGTGTTCTTACTGTATTTATAACCGATATCTGACAACTAGCTACATTCTGAGAAATAAGTTCTAAGAGAATTGATTCTCTTAGAAATAAGAGTAAGGTAGCAATCGTATTTGTTAAAGATATGTTACAATGCATAGGGCTTGTTGGTTTGTTAGTGGTCATTTGAAGTAACTGCATATATATTATATATAATCGGGAGAGTGTGATAAACGGGGTATCAGATATTTATCAATTGAACTATTGTCCCGTTTCTAGCTTTTCTTATTGTTCTCTTAGAACATGAGCGAAAAGCATGCAAATTTTAAAAGAGAATATGAAACAAAGAATCTTACTTATTATTTTAACGAAATAACAACACACAAAACAAACAAGGTCAACACTTCTGAGCAATCACAAATGCAGCGGCGATGCATGTTCTCGTAAAACCCGTTAAATTTTATTTTTTATTGTGTAACCAAAGCTTGTAAAATGTTTATCGCGTATGTTTCCCCGATTCGTAAAGAACAGTCTAGATTGCCTTAAGAACTTATGTAGGTCAATAGATTGGTAGCAGGCTTTCTAACTGAAGTTAGTTTGTTACATTCATGACTTACATCAGGAAAAATATATTCAAAAAAGTATTTTTATTTCACTGAATTTGAATATCGCATAGGTTTACTTCACAGGCTCTTTTAAAGAATTTGATTTTTTGCTCTCAAAAAATAATGCCTGGAATTACTATTTTCCCTTATTTACAAACAACAAATATTATGTCATCTAAATTAATATGTACGCTACAAAGCAACGAAATTAGATGTTACAGTGTTACGGGATACCCAGGTCTCTTTGTTAGGTATATCAATTCTGTTATCATCATACCATTATGCCCTCTGTGATCATTTTTGTTTCAATCTTGACAAAAATTTCTATTAAGTTATTAAAAGAGAGTTGTGCGAGTTTTTCCTTATAAAAGTACTTCACATTTGTAGTGTTATACTATAATATCAATATTATGTGAAAGTATTGGAACATATGTATAAGCTATCTAAAATTTTGAAATGATGACACTTAACTATTCTTTTATCAAGTAGAAACGTGAGGTTATCTCCTAATCATTCGACGTTTATAAATTTCATAACATAAATGAAAAATAAATCCAAAATTGTTATCGTAGTCTGCGATAAATTTGGCCACAGCATATTACATACAATTCTACATAAATTTCTAGCAGTTGTTTTTGATTACTGTTCGTTTATTTCTATCGGCGTAAACATTTATTCGCCAGCTTGTTGAGCGAGCGAGGTCGTCGGGTCCAATTAAACGGCCAGCTTTAGCCCAAACACCAGAACGTTGGCCTTTTGGCTGGTGTATAAAAGGTCGCGGCCTTGACTCATACGCCTTGCGACTGAGATCCAATGAAATTCAGTTCATCATATTATCATACGTTGCAATCTATAGATAAAGTAATAGACTGAGTTCTTATTTAATATCCTTTACTAATACAAATCTCCAAGTAAGGGTTCGGATTGGTTTGTAAATTTTCTACACAGCAACGGACCGGCATAATTTTTTACATAGAAGTATTTTGTAAAACGGTGCCCGAGAAAATTTTCAAAATTGCTCCCAAACAAAATCCTCGCGAGCGAAGTCGCGGGCGAAATCCAGTTTTCTATATGTAAATTTGTGCAGGATACATTGATAAAATCCCTTTTCATCACTTTCTAATAGTGTTCTAGTTTCATTTATCTAAATTGACGTACAGCTTCAAAGCGGGAAGTTTTATATTAAATATATTCAACTGTTTTAATGCGCTTACTCATTCGACAGGCTATAAACACGAACTATAAATAAAAAATTAAAATGTCTGCCAAAATAAACACGCCGCACGTTAACGTACCACCGTTATTTCACTAACGGCCATATTGGTCACGCAACACTCTGGCGCGACTACCATAAAATTATTCATCGGCTGCATAATGATCGCCAACGCTGACAATAGGCAACGGGCAAGCGCTTGCACTTGGCCGGCGTTTAATTACAAAGGATTACATTAACATTAAATTGTAAAAAACGTTGTACACTGTGTGTGGAAGACTGTTTCACAAAGTTCGCCAGGCAATAATGTTCACGTATCTATGTTCGTAAATGATAAATTTTATTGGATAAGAAGATACACCATCTTTTGTCTTGGTAATGTTATAGGCAAATATATGACTCACCGCCGCCCTCAACACAAGCATACTTGAATCGTTATTGAATTTTATAGAAGTAAGATCCGCAATAATTGGCTAACATTTGATTGCTATCCTAAGTTTTTTTTTTATGATATGTATTCGGTTAGTCATTCGGTCTTTTTTAAATTTTTGATCCACTGATAGTTTAATATTTATAGTAATAACTAAGCAATATGAACGAGATGCGTTTCTTACAATTTCATAAATCGCATATTATTTTTAAATATTTGATGTTCACTAATGCTTTTATATTCATTTTTAAATAACTACTTGATCAGTTATAGTAAGACGTGCATGCCGTAATAGTTTATTACTGTAATCGCATTTTTTTTAAGATTCCTGTTTTACTAATTTTTGTAAACTACAATGGTTTACGAAATTACGAACGTTACAAATTAAGACGCTAACACATTTAAAACCTGATACAGGATATTGCGATATTCGCCGATACGTTGATGCAATGCATAAAATGGCGTAAGGTCGAATTTTAACGTTGTTTACCATGTGGTTAGTGACTCATATGAAAGTAACGAATATACAATCGTAATTAAAATATGCTTAATTATATCTTGTCAGAACTATAGCAGGACATCTTCCGATAATAATTACAGAAAGATGCATATGATGTTATGGATTCATATTGTGAATATGAATTCATTCATATGTTATGAATTCGTATAATATCAGAAGAATGATTTCTTGTCTCCCCCTTACCATGACCGCTGTAAAGTATTAAAAATGTCGAGAATAAAAGAAAATTTAAGCGCTTTAAAAATTGTAAATCTTTTTTATTTAATGAAGTATGTACGATATAAATCACGAAACACTTAACAACCATACACAACAACACTGGTTTTAAAGAAATATACTTGCAATTTGTTTGATGATAATTCTTTTTGATGATTTAACAATTTAAATAGTTAGTACTAAGTCTATTTTGGCAGGTGCAGTTTTAAATTCCCCACATCCACAGGTACCGTTCGTTTGCATAATTTGGAGCAGGTGCTGCAACTTATCTCTGACCAGTTTTTAATCTTTACCTTCTCTAAAATACGCTTTAGTTAAATTGGAAAACCATACTTTTATATATAAATAAGTATTTTTCGATAATTGGAATGCACATTTAAACTACTTTGTTATATTTTTGATACAAATTGTTTATATTTCTTTCTAAGTTAGATTTATTTATAACAAACATTATTTGTTATATTCTCGTCACACTAAAATTTCTAAGCTAAATAAAATAAGAAATAAAAAAAATATAAACCTAAATAACTTTTACTTTAAGATAAAATGATTTATCTAGAAAAGGTTTAATAAGGGATCTCTCGTACGTTACGTTAATACTAAACGTTTATAATAATTACTTTTTAACTTCTAGACTACTTTAATCAAAAATCGAATGCGTAATCCGCAAACCAGTTTTATTTATTTTTATAATTCATGTTAATTTTTTTTTATTCGTTTCAACGCGACATAAGATTTAAAAAAAATGCTATCACTATTTATTTACTTTCGTTCCGCCGTCTGTGACTGTAACTAAATAACTCAATCTTAAGATGTGTGCTGTTGAAATTCCACTAAAAATGTTGATGGGATGCATTAGATTACGCAGATAAGACAATTAGGTAGTAGTGTACTGAGTAGCTGAATGAGGTGAACAACCTCGAACACTTTTACGACATGTAAAATTCATTTATCGCACCTTACACAAATGGAAGTTAAATGATTGATGAATGCCGCCTGAAAATATCCCAGAGGATAAATATTATTATGTCCTGTAACCTGAAGTGTTTGGTTTGGTTTATGCAGAGCAGAAACGTAAGATGCAACGGAATTTACATTTTACACATGAATTGTTCACACCACAAATAAGCTTTAAAGAAGGGAAAACTCGACGGTATTATTACAAGCTAGTAGAGCTAACAAGATAGAACAAGCAATAAAAATATAACATTCTTTCATAAAACAACATTGGCTTCGATCGCGCGAGCGTCGACTTAAGAACGAAAGTTTATCATTTGAATGAAATCCTCGAATTGAATCCTATATACGTACACGTCTTTCTAAGTATTGAAATTTTTTTGTAATGTGTCATTAACCCTAAAATTTAATATAAATACATTTAAATGATTATATGTTAAAACTAAAACAAAGGGGATTTTAATTCAGCACGTTTATCGTATCGTTTAATATTTCAAATTCACGATGTGTCTGGTACATGTAAACGGGGCAAAGTGTTTTTTGTCGTATTAATTACGGTCAATTGACATCCGGTGCATGATACTTCCGGTTTATATTACTACCATTACAGACTTGCTTCCTTTATTAATTTAAGATTGCTTATCTATCAAACGCATGTCTGGAATTAGAGAAAAGGATTCTAATATTTGCACCGACTTTTAATATTTCTTGTTGCTTTCTTTTATTCATTTTTCGGGCACCAGCTACAATAGTTAGTTATAGACTAACAGGGTCAAAAACTACAGTAGATTATAAATTTATTAGTAAAAGATATTTTATTTATATCTAGTTAATCAAGCACTTTTAACAGCAGAAACTATAACCGGTAAAAAAATTTAAACATTACAAAAGAACCAGCAAGAAACTTATAAATAATTTCACAACAAAATAGCATGAAGCGTGTATGTTTGCCGTTATCCTAGACATTAGACAGTCTTTGTTGCTAAGTATACGTAATCCTTTAAACTATCGAAGCTAAGTAAAAGAAGCGTGAAAGTGACAAGAATAGACTCTATATGGCTTTATATGGATTTGGATAAATCCTATACGCTCCCAAAGCCCAATAAAATGTAACTATTTTATGGATAACGTTGCGTTTTATTTTGAATCTAATCAATCGTCACGGTTAAGGTTCGATCGATAAAATAAAATTAAATATTCGAATGAATAGTTGAAATGATCGTGCAGATCAGTTTTTCCGTCAATGTTTGAAAAAAGACAAACCGTCAAGCACTTATCACTAAATTGTTATAAATATTTATAATACCGTTACTATTGATACAAATCTTGGCCTCTATGCGACCGTTCGATTTTATTTGCACATTCCTACCATTTCATTGGAACCCCCGGAATAAAAAAATAATTATGTTCTTTCGTAACTCAAATGTCCATGAGCCATTGATTTCCAAAGAATATGTAAAAGATTGTTTCTTTGGCCATGGAATACGTGGTGAAGATCATAAATTATATTATAATATAGAAGTAGTTCAAGACAGTCGAGTTAAAAGTTTTGACGTTACCTCTCATTCAATGTTAATTGTATACTAAACACTAAACTGCATTGATAAGAATCGTAGTTTAAAATTATCACAAAATATTGTTAAAATAAGCATTAACAATTTCATTGTAAATAGCTTAGATAACATTCTTTAATATCTTATAAATTTTCATAATTATTCTTTCAGACTTTACGCAATACATACAATATAGAGTTTAATGGTTTTTAGGTTTGATACAGAAAGTAATGCCTCCGCTTCAATTATGTAAATTTAATTAACATTGCTTAGCTAAAAATTAACCACTACATTTACAACATCGAGTCCCGGCGTTTGGCAGCGGAACTAATTAGTTATGAGTTACAGTTGGTTTACTGACTATGGGGACGAGATATGGCGTTATGGGAATGAATTGGCAATGGATTTTCGATTTTCCTCGTTGCCATTGTTTTAAACTTAGGAATAGTAATAATATATACATGGTTTCTTAAAGATTACAAGTAGCACTTGACTAATCGTTTCAATAATAGATGTGCTTAGTTCAATATTAGAGTAACATTAGTATGGCAAATAAACGAAGTATGTATAAATGAATTTAATAGTAATATCGTTATATAATTGTGTTTAAGAACTAATTTTAGCCGTGCTGCTCTAGTGTCCTTACAGAAGTGTAAAATAAATTTGGGCAATTTAAACCTTATTATTCGCACCTAAGCTAAACGGCATTTCTCTCTGGCTCGACGAGGTAAGGTAAGGTAAACACCTGTGATGGCTGGCTCTCTTTACATAATTCAAGGCACGTAACGCCCTGGATTTGGACAAGCGGAGATTACAACACGTTGCATTCCTTAAACTGTAACACCGTACGTAAATATTTATTAGGCTTAGTCTCATTGTTATCCCGACTATTTTATGTCACAGCACATGCATACAAATAAGTAGTATTCCAAACAAGCTCTCTTTATATTTTTGTACTCTTATATTTTACTGCCTTATAACAAATAATTAGGTGTTCGTAAAACAAAAACTCATCGATGTAATGAAGTATTTTGCTTATATTATATTATTCTTAAATTGGGGTAACGGTTTTTAAATAATTCATTATTTTTTTACGTAGTTGTTAAATCAGATTAATATAGGTTAGGTAATACTTACTAATTTTCAAAAAAATTGGGAGTCATGTTGTTTTTTTTTTCACGCTCCTTAAAGTCACTAGCGCTTTGTAATTCCTTACCTTTTTAATTAAATGTTGGAGACAGAACTTGAATGCATACTGTTGCCACGAAAGCGGCCAAGTTTACAAAACATGGATCGGTATTTCTCCTTTGCTGTCGAGTTGATGCATATAGTCATTTTTCTAAGTACCTACTATATTTATAAAGACAATTCGAAAATACGCTGAAATGCAAATTTGATGTATAGTTATAAAGTTGTCTTTGTAACAGTTGGAAGTGAACATGCCGAATAAGTTATAATTACAATAATGTTGGTGGTGATGGTTCGTTAAAATAAAGAGTTATGGATATGAACAAAGATTTATTAAAATAGATACGTTTTATATGTACACCTAATTCTGTTTTTACACGGTAGATTGGTTCCAGAAAAAACCGTGTAAAAAAAGACATTGATCGTATGCTAAAATAGGTGATTGGTTCCTAATCTCAAAAACCTATTAAAATTAGTGTAAAACAAGGATTTTTTTAAGAACAAGTATTGAGATGATTGATTGAACCGTGACCTGACTTCTGTGACCTCTAATAACTAAATTACCTAGGAAAACATGAAACGTTAAGCTGAAAACAATTTTACAATAAGACCAGTTTGAGCATGCAATGAAAAATGTTTTCTTTGTTCTTAATTGCTACCGTCTCGTTTCACAATATTAATAAACATTTAACCAAGCATGGGGATGTCATGACACAAGAGAAATATTTATTTTATTTCGGAATATATCAAGTCAATTAACATTCTAAAGCCTCGCAGTTCTGACTGGAGGTCAATGAGCCGATATTGATGACGATTTTTTTTTATTTTCGACTTAAAGTGAAGTGATTTTACAAATAATTTTAATTTGGTCTCTGTCTCTTTCGTTTGGTTCAGATTGGTTTCGGTAATATCAGTAATATCTTGACTTGAGAACCCTAAATATATTTAAGGAAAATTTTACGAAACTTTTACGACTTTCTCCTATATTACTTTTAACCGACTGAAAAAAAGGCATCTCAAGTTCTCTAAGCGTTTTGTATGTTTGTTATACAACATCTTCGCCAATTGTAAATCATGATTTGTTCTTTAGTGTAAATACTTTATTACTAGGTGTTGGTCCTCGTTTTTATTAAAATTTCGACATTTTAATACTGAAAGAAACTTTTTATAAGAATTTAATCACAATTTGATGACGACGATTATATTTCATAATACTTTATATCATCTGTTTAGTATTTTTATTTGATTTTTAGCTAAAAATCCTTGGGCTTGGTTATTTTTATTAATAACATTTAGGACATGGAACATCTGAATCATGTTCGTTAATATAAGTTACGTGACACAATAAAAGTCAACACCCCACTGCCAAGTTAAATGCTATAAAACAAGTTAACTTAAAGATCTATTTAACAATAATCTGATGTAAATTATGTTAATTTGACGTACAGTGTCAAAACCGTTACAATTCTTTTAGTACACATTATAATTATAGAAGGTTACGTTATAGTCGAATTTTGATAGTCTACGACGTATAGCATTCGGACAAAAATAAAAGGCCAACACAGATTACTAAACAATATAAACCAGTTTTTAATCTTTTCCTTCATCACTATCTGTGGCATAAGACCTTTTACCAGCGTCATTGCTTTTCACAGACGTAACGAGGACCTCAGTTGAAGTATGTCCTAAAAAGAAATGCTCATAAAAATCCTTCTTTGTACTGGTAGAATTCTTTTGTTAAGTATTCAACTCGTCATTGTCAACTATTATTTTTACCCCGAAATATGCAAGTATGACTATATTCGGGTATGAGAGACAATGTTTCAAAAAAAATTACTGATTACTATGAAACAACAATATATCTTCAAAACACGAGGGTCAGCCGGAGTTTTCAACCGTTTAGGTAATTGATAAAGAATGTAGTGTTGGAAACGTGGGGAAATTTTATAACCAGTAAATTTGTTTAATTATAAACAATACTTAGAAACAGTGACGCTGTTATGGGATAGTTGTAAAGTTCGTTACAGAGCGTAGAAAAAAGTCAATGAAAGTAATTATTCATGTTCCAAAAGTACTTTTATTACACAAATTATTGTTTGTTCTTCATCGCTGATATTTTCCTCACGCTGCCTACATTAATTGTTAACATAAAAGGCAAGCTTTATCTTTGTTACAGCTGTGCTAATTAAATATGTATTTGACAACATTCTCTATCGATCCGCCTTTGCAGCACGTATACGAATAACTTGAACCCACGCGGCCTTTTTGTGAAATCATTGCTAGTTTCATAATAAATCATTTCCGCAACGGCCCTGCGCTCTCCGAGGTGCGAGACGCATCTGTCGCGATACCGACCAATCGCGAGCATTCTTTTGCGCACATCTGTCGCACGCGATTGGTGCTCCAAATCTCGACGAAATAATGGACATCCTGCAGCCAGGAGACCCAGTCTTGTTGTTATCAGTTCAATCATTGTAATTTAATTATTTATTTGAATGATTATCGTTATCCTCGCATGTCAAACATGCAACCAGAGTAACAGATTATAAAAACATACTAAGTATTAATATTCAAGCGAACTATTGAACTGGTATTAACGCAATTCGATACATGCAACTTAATATATGTCTATTTAGCTAGAATGATAAAAGCAGATACGTTTTCTTTTTTAAATCAAGCATATATTCTGTTAAAATGGCCTTATAATTAAAGGTATTTTTAGGTATATTTTTTTTGTTCTTTATAACGACAATCTTATACAAGGAAATTTATAATTAAATTAAATATTTCAAAACCCTCGGTTTGTTTTTAACAGAGTATAAAATGATTTTTTGATCATTTAAGATCAAAAAATTGTTTGGCCTTCGCAAACTGAGACTGTCCGCCTAATCCGACGGATATATGGCTATCCTAAAAGTATACGCCCGCGTGGTTTTTTGTTCCCTTTGTTGCTATTTTTTGTAGTCGCCCGCGGGACCAAACCAGAATAAGGGCCACTTTTGTACCTGAGCATACGCCGCTCTCTCCTAATAATGAATTACTCGTGCAGGCTGTGGGTTAATTGTGTCTTTGTTTTAATATTAGCTAAGGATTGTTCAGTTGACATTTAGCTTTCGTTCTGACGATCACTGACGTTCAAATGAAGTTAATAATACTTTCCCACGACATATTTGTCCAGTCCCGTCAATGTAAGCCGTTAAAAGAATAAAGATGAGTCATTTTAGATTGAAGATGATCTCAGTTTGCTTGGGGGACTCAAAGCGACGACAAACGTTTCATATAATACAACATATTTTAGTCTTCTAATCAATTCTTAGTTGTTGAAGAATGAATTGTTTTCGTTGTAATAACAACGAAAACAATACACAAATTGACAAAATAAGTTATTAAATTAGGTTTCCCTAGATATCAATTACTCCTTACTGTCTACTGGTCTATTTTATATAAATTAACAATGAATATTGCATAGTATCTATATAACAGAAACTATATATCGTATTTCATTAATAAGTAACTAAGTTTAATAATAACTATAACAATAAATTAATCAAGTCATATTTATTTATTTAAATAGTCAAGTCTAGTAACTAAAATGAGAAAACGTACACAAACACCCTATCACTGCTTTCGGTATTTAGCATCATCTTAAGAGAATTAAGAATATATCAACTACAATATTTGTAAAAAAAATCTACGTTTTAAAGCACGGTCTCATATATTACCGTAGTAAAATATAATAAAATACAGTAATTTTAAATGCAAATATTTCGCACACATGAAAGGTTTTTTGTCCTGAAATGGAAGAAGAAATAAAGATTAAATATACCATGCTAGTTTAATATTTAGGCAAAAATTTATTTCGAAATGCTGTCTTTAGTTCATGGTTGTAGACTTCGTTTTTTGACAAAAGCGTCGGCTGTTATTCCCAAGTCTACATCTGCGCTGACGCAGCTAATGAGTGTTGCTTATTAATGATGATGTTGCTTACGAGTGCATGTGTTTCGCTCATGAACGGGTCCGGATAGTGTCGACTACACGTGGTATGGCCTTTGTTTGATGACGGTGCGTGATCAAGACGTTTACGTATATGTAGTACTCCTTAGGATGTTTCGTAAACGGAGGATTGAGAAAACTTATAAAGTTTAACTCTACGCGTTAACTATAACTTTTGTTATAAATACATTTTAATTTTTTTTATGGTGGTGGCTGCGATCCGAGCAAACAGCTCACCTGATGTTAAGCGACCACCGTCGCCCATAGACATTTGCAACAAAACTTGCAAACGTGTTGCCAGCTTTTAAGGGGGGAAATTTTGAAAGAAGGAGGGGGGAGGAGTGAGAGAGAGGTATGGTGATATAGGGGGAGGGGTTTTGGAGAAGGGG
>DWHO01003057.1:0-12474 GCA_018247575.1 Eurytides lysithous rurik | reverse complement strand
GAATGCTGCAGAACTGAGTCTACTCGCAAGCCCATCGATATGGGGGCCCCACCGTAGACCTGAGTCCACCGTTAAACTCCGTTTTGTAAAGCGCGGGCCTATACCACTAGGCCACGGAGGCAGACTCTCGTGATGGTAAGATAATTGACCTTTAAACCGGAATACGATAATTCATACAATACATTCGGAACGTGTCGTGTTTATATTCAAATTTTTATGCTGTGATTAATGAATAATGTTTGGACGTAGATTAGTGTTTTTTTAAATGACGAGGTGAACAAGTAATGCGCTTGACGTTAAGCTACACTTGTGCCCATAACAATGCATTGCCACGTAAAAATTACAAGCACGACCCTTCAAACCGGAAAATACTCGCAGTAGTGCTTATTCCTTTCTGTTTGGAAGTAGGATAAAAAGCGGAAATGCAATGGTATAGCCCTAGGCGGACTCAGAAAAAGGCTCCAGCCATGGTGGCCTCCACAGTATATAAACTTTTATAACCGTTTTCGTTGAACAAATGTCAGCGATGGTAATGAAAAGTACCTCTTTGCGTTTTTTGGTTATTAAAGTCACAACCACATTTCATTTAGAATTAGCTTTAAGAGTTTCTGTAAACTTTGTTTTCAAATTGAAGCAACGACTAGCAGACGTTTATTAAATAAGGGTATGTCTTAAGTCTATTCTTTTATAATTGAGATTGTGGTTAATATTATATTGTATGATTTGGTGTCCTGATAAATTGAAATGTGAATTTGAATTTGTGCAGCATCGAGAGATCGGATCTACAGGATATGTGATAGGCAGCAATCTAAAATTTCATCCAGATCTAACGCACGAGTGTAGTGTGTAAATCGCGACCGAGCTTGGCCGGTTCGAGGGCTTATAATTTATGAAGTTCACTCGGCGATATTGTGTTTCACGTCCGGCGGTTCGGACACGGAGCGGGGATATCTGCGTGAAAAGGGGCGAAATATTGCAGAAATTTCAAAGGCGACAGGACAGCGTTCGATTCGTCGCGGTGTTGGATTTCATTGCGCTGTATCGCGTGCGCCTCGCGAGATACAAGCCTCATGAGGCACTGGGACATGCCCGCCTTCCCGGTCGCGACGTTCGCCGATAGCGCGCTTTTGTATACGCAAATAGCGTTAAGCAACAATAAATCCATTACCGATGGATAATCGTATTGAATTATTCAACCGATAAGTATAGCAATTATGGTGGAATGCAAAGAGACAAACGCTTGCAACAAACGAAAAAGAAACCAATATCACGCCGCTAAGCCGATTCCGATTCTATGTTTATAGTCAAAAACATAGAATTGGAATAAACAATCGGCTCTTAATAAAACAGAGATACCTTTGATACATCCGTTTGAGATACCTTTGTTGATTAGTTGATACATTTTGGGTATATGTTTTAGGTTATTGTCGTACGATAAAGATATAATATAAAATATTTAGTACTACAGATATTGTAAGTGTAATTTAAAAACGTTACCCTAGTACCCCCCCTGTAACGTATCCGATTTTCTTGTTAAAAAAAACATACACTCAAGTTTTATTTATAGGGATATAAAATATAGGCGTAAGGTATCGAAATAAAAGAAACGCCTGTGTTCTAGGTGCTGTGGCGTAGACTGGAACTTATTAGGTTATAAGGTAAGACGTTTTATTCGTCCGTTATCGCTACGACACGGGTAAGCTGTAAAAAGCTTTGCTCATGGACCCTGAGTCTCACAGTAACATAATTTAACACATCTTTTAACCCTAAATTTATTACTTTATTTTCATTCCGTGCTTCAATAAATAGATGGAATAAATACGCGTAAAACATTAGAACATATCGTTACGATTTCCTTTTCATGCAATCGTAATAAAGAATGTAAACAGAGTGCCTCAATTTTAACTCTAAATGACATACGAGAATATTTCCCATAATATTTTGTAGTGTTTATGTGATAAGTACATCACACTGTTATTGAAGCTCATTAGTTACGGATTTTATCGCGTTTTGATTTTTTGTTTTAAATACGCAACCGAAATTTTCGAGAAAAATTCGGGAACCTGATACATGATTTGAAATAAATGGGAAAGCTTGTAACGCCGATGCCTAATTTCTTCTTATGGCTCTAGATCAAATCTTGAAATATTCTCTTGACGGTAAGCGAAATGTGTGCTCGTAATAACACAGCCACACAATTAATTGGCTAATTTTTTTAATTTATCAATTATAAATGTATCTTAAAGATTTTAAATTTTTTTAAAATATGATCTAAGAAAGAATTATTTACGATAGCCATTATTTACAAGATATACACAGATTTTTTTTCGCCTGTTCATTAGGTAGTATAATCATAAAAAGTGATTGTAAACCAATCCAGTTTTAAATAAAAAAGAACTATGACATTTTACCATTACACAATCATGGTCTAAATATTTATTAGACTTATTCTGCGTGCGGCATGGTACCGAGAACGCTGGTTGCATTTCCCCGTTGAATGGTTACGTCTAACCTTCGGGTAAGAAAAGAACCAGCCCTCTTGTCACCAGACGTAGTAATAAGTTTGGTAATTTTGGTTTTTAATTTATTAATATTTTAACTTTTACCAGCTCAAATTTCTCGCTACTGCATTGCACTATTATCATTTAGAGACATGAGAGACATGCTTAAACACCATTCTTCGACCCCAGGAGGACTCTACAAAAGAATCCTGCCACTTACTAAGTTTATTTATTAACAATTTTTAGAGTTTTTTTACACTTTCAAACCTGTTGTTGTTAAAACGAAAGTCTCTAACGGACCGTTTTCTCTGATTCCAAACACAAATATGGTTTTCACTGCTAAAAACTCTTTACTTCATTCAATACACGTATGCTCTTACAATAAAAAGCCAAGTTGGACGGATGTTCGGAATTTAAAAACGTCTTAACGCGAATAGTGTACGCGGGCATAACCGCTCGTGTATCGTTCCGTCGATGCTATCCGCACTATTGTTAATCCGGTAATTTGAATTTATTGCACCATGAATAAATGGTGTGGCCGGCTGAGCGGGGGCTATCGGGCGACTTATCGACGTGGCGGCCTTGTAGTGCGTTCAAAACGACGTTTGGACTTACGTACCTGCTGCTTACCTCAAAATAACTTATAAGCTTCTATTGATATATCAATAGAAACGATAGTTTCGTGATACAAGATGCAGTTCTGATAATGATTTGCGGTAAAATTGCACTTTTGCGGATTTCGCCTAGGAAAGAACATTGATGTCTGCTATAACGTTTGATATTGCTACTATTGTACGAGTATTTTCTTTTTACCATATTACAACGCTGTGTGCTGAGTGTAATGCAGAGACATGCAAAATATTGAACAGTTTTGTTATCCCATATACTAAGAACCATTATGTTTTGGGCATGTGAGTCACTTACCGACGAGTTTTTGTTTCTTATTTGGGTTAGAGAATTACACATTTTTGAGAATTACACACTATTACAAGCAGATTACTCCAATCGTTTTTACATGCCTATCCAACGCAGTCGATCCCAGTTACTTTTACGATGCTGTATAGCGATGTTTTCGATTAGTCGTTATGGGGTTGGCTTATCCATCCCATCGGGCTATTAGACGAAAGGCCGTTGAGATCTAAATTCGGTCAGTATGATGTAATCAGTATTAAGCTCTTACGTTTAAATCAATGAGAGTAGAATTCGACAAATCATGATACCATAATAACGGTTATATATCATATTCCTTTATAGAATTTTTAATCTATCTATAATATAAAAACGTAAAATTTGCTAGATTCAATCTATTGGGGTTTCTTTTAAATCACTAAAATTATGCTTATTAACCAAAACCTAAACTATTATATCGATTAATATATCATCATTGTTTATGTATGTACATTGAGGAGACAGAATTATAAAGAAAAAATAGATCTAGAATGTCTAGTTATTATTATAAATGATAAAGAAAGGTAACAAAGTAGTAATTACCGCAAATTTCAATTCAATGTACCGACAATATGCTGTTATCAATAGCACAAGGGACACATAATCTAGCGTATCGTAGTTAAATATGTGATTGTTTGTCCTTAACAGGCGAGCCTCTAATCGGAACATCCCCGATAGTGTTACGGCATTAATTAAAGCTCACATTGCATTCGACCAAACAGGAGCAACAATGTGGCGTACTTTACAAAGTATACGTATCTTTACTAATATTATAAACTCCGATCAAGCGTACGTTTTTTTTCATAATTCTATACTTTTTCCTGAAAATCAGAAACAAAACATAATTATTAAGTAAAGCCAATTTGCGGATTTTTGAAGTTTTATAGCATTCATAATCAGAATACAGACTGGGGTTTAAGACATCATACTGTTATAGTTAAGTTAATTTGAAATTACTTAATTTTCGTTTGATTTATACCAAATGAACTAACAGTATCTGTAGTTTAGAAACACTTGTTAGTTTGGATTTGTCGCTATTAGTTATAGGATCCCGAAGAGACGGTGATCATCTCTATGAATATTAGGATGTTTACATATTTGAAATCGTTCTAGATATATCTGATCATCTCTATAATTATTTGGCGTTCTTTTGCGAGAATTTGAGGTTTATTTGTTAGTTTCAGATTTGTCAGACATTAGGCACAAATGTGATCACAAACTGTAGACTTCTTTAACCGGCAGTACCTTACATCAACTATGTTAACTATTTTTTTAAGCGGATAATTTGTGTAATTTTTTTATATTTTTTTACACCTTACAAAATCTGCGTTGGAGTGGAGGAATTTTCCACAAAAATAAGAGGTTTTTAGATATTACTAGTAAAATTTTAGAGAACTGGCCGCTAAAATATATTAGCTTATTATAGTTTTAATATATAGTAATTGTATTGTCCGACGTGAATGTTCATTTTGTATGAGTTTTGCCGTTCTTGAATCGTCCCTTAAACTGCACTAATGCAAAAATATTAAATCAAATATAAGCACAAGAACCGTTGCTTCCTGCATGAAAGGAGAAAAGCATCAAGGAGTTCAACTCTCTGATATATAATATCAAGTTATTATTCATATTATTAAAAGAAGTGCCTAGAGATTGCAAGTAGATGAATAAGAGGCAAAGCGAACTATGTAAACAAGGAATAGTTTGTATTGTACAACGGTATTATTTTCGCCGCGACCTCTCAGCCGTGTGCACCAGCAATCAAGGATCATTATTTACGGACAGCTATTATCACCTCGTGGCTTTTCTGGTTTATTATACGCATTTGCTCGTTATGTTGTCCTGCGTTGGATAAATTGTGCTATTAAGTTAGCGGATTGACAAAGTTATTTATGACATTGAACGAGTACGCGTTTGACCGCTAGAGGTCCTGCGAAAGTGTCGAAGGTGAGTGATAAGCGTGAAATATTATCGTACTTTTCTTATATCGCTAATAGCATATTGTTTGTATATAAGTGATTTAAATACAACATAACACGTAGATCTTAATTTTGATCATGATATGGTACACTTTTGAATAAGCAAAATATCATTATAATTTTTGACAAAAGATTTTAACAAAGCATTTATTTTATTAAGATGCTAAGTAACGATTATTGTTATTTACGAATTTTCATAAAAAATCTGTGCAAAAGTTTATTTGTCTTCTTTATTATAATGATTTTTTTCTGATAACAAGTGTTGAAAAGAAGATCAGAGATGGATTTATCAGAGAGCTCCTAATATCTCCTGTAATTATAAACGCTTACCCATGGGATATATTAAGAGCTCTAAGATAAATAAAGTTGGTAAGTTTTAAGTAAGTGGTACATTTTAAGACTTCGCAAAGGAGTACTAAAAGTTAATTTCATGTAACTGATGTATTGATGCCGTTCAAAATAGTTATTCAATTAATAATCGGACTCATTCGTAGAGACCGCTTAGGATAGTGCTATAGTATTATCAATTATTTTGCCGTCAAGCATTCACTAATGTGCGAACATTACCGTCTTTCGATTTGAAGAGCATTTTTCTAATTTTGTTACTAGGTATAGAGATATACTCTCCATACTCAGAATAGAGATGATTTTACTTTCCTCAGTCATCAAAATTGAGCCACTTTCTATTATTTGGCTCTCCTTTTATCTTTTTGCTCGCAGCGTCACATATATGGAAATATTTATTTTTAGTTCGATTTTTTTTTATTCATCTATAAAATTGTTCATTTCGCTCATACGGAATGTTATAAATATCATATATCGCAAAAAACCTTATAATAATTGGTATCATGTTTAAATAATAAAAGGTCTGGGTTGTGGTGGTAATTTTCCTTTTGAGGCCCTGGTAGCTTTTTAAAGGGTTAAAATTAATAAGATATACAGAATTGTTTAATAAACGAAATCAAATTTTATGTTTTATTTTAAGATTGCTTATTTTATGCAGAAACACATAAATATACAGAAGTAGAGAGTCGTAAATATATCACAATTCACGTTTCATTCATTGATCGTTTAACATTATGTATCAAATATAAGCGTGGATCACGTACACGTAGCAAATAACTACAAACATACATAAGTTAACATTACAGTAGATGTGTCATATGTACCTGCCTCCGTGGCCTAGTGGTATAGGCCTGCGCTATACAAAACGGAGGTCGTGGGCTTGAATCCCGCGGAGGGCAATGACTTTGTGTTGTTGTTTCTTAGTTGGATTAGGGCATTACAGGCTGATCACCCGATTGCCTGAAAAGTAAGATGATTCATGCGTCGGATGGGCATGTAAAAATCGGTCCCGGCTTCTTGTCGACGCCATCTAGCGGTGGTTTGGAGAAGTCGTTATTAAGAGGTCGGTTTTAATGTCACCACCCCTGAGCCTTATCTCTACGGTCGTGTCGGTTATCCGTCCGATCGGGCTATGAGAGTAAATGGAAGAGTGAATGCTCCTTTATCCGCGCAAATGCTTGTGCACTATAATATATCCTGCGCACTTGGCTGACCTCTCGTAGATCGGTCGCCGTGGCCGGATTCGGTCGAGAGGACATTATTATTATTACATGTGTACCAACAATAATCAGTCAAATGCCCAAAGACTCGCAAGCTTTAATTAAAAATAAAGACAAACAATTAACATTATCCAACAGTAGTCGTTACCACTCAATGCCTAAAAGAACTGTACGTCTAACAGCTCCGACGGCCGCAAGCTGTCACTGGGGGCATAAATAACGGGCGCGGAGTAATTGCGTATTCATCGTGCCGGTAGTGAGCGGATTCGGCCGGCGCCTCGGGTCGCTGCCGGCTCTTTGTAACCTGCTAGCCGTCCACTTGTAATAAAACGACTTGTCCAACGGATATTGATAGAGCAGCCCGTGTCCACTGTCAGTTGTTATGACAAGGCACTAGCAGTGCGTTAGCGTTAGTGCGTTTTAATTGGCGCCGGTGGAGGCGATTATATGACTCGTTTGTTTACTTTCGAACTGTTGGGTAGGTTCTGTTGTCGTCTTAAAAAAGGTACAGGAATGTTTAGTTTTGTAGGATAATATGATGGTTTGAAATCCATTTGTTTTATATTTTCTTTTTCCCTACATTTACGACAAAATTATTGTCAGGCAAAATTAGTGTATTCATCGTCACAAACACCCTTATGTTTCAATAATTAATTTGCTTTTTCCCTTTTATCAGTAGTAAGTTAGGGTATGCTTGCAAATATTCGGATTAATTTTCATGTATAAATAATACTTACTATATTTTTAATTTGACGATGCGATCCAACGCATACTTAATTCATAGCCTAGATCGGACAGAAAATCTCCAGATCACAGTAATGTTAGGATACCACGTTCTAGACGTTATACGATAAAGTAGTTAACGTATTATTACAGGTTAGTAAGTCAACTATTACATCGTTCGAAGTTAATAAAGTGCAGGATGGAAATAGCTTCCACTTGATAAGGTCAATCATAAATGTCGTAATGGCCCTTGCGTAATTAAATTCGTATTGGTAATGTTATTATGCATCCTCGGAAACGTATTTCTTATATTAGTGCTAAATGATAATGTAAGTTTTAGAAATATTATATTGCCTGCATGTAAAAATTTTCTTTTACACTGCTCTTATCGTTTTATAACATAACTTTCTTTTAATTAATTGATGGAACAAATAAAGTCGGCCATGGGATAATATTGACACGTTTGAAGAAAGTATTTTGCTCATCACTACGGACGTCATTTAGTGGTGGCTTAGAGGAGTCATTATTAAGAAGACGGTTTAAAGTCACAGTCGGTTATTCGACCCATCGGGTTAGAAGAGAAGTGCACCTGTGTCTAAGATCGGCCGCCATGGCTGGAATCGGGAGGATGGAGACCTTTAATGATTATTTTCAGTGACCTTCCATGGTCCTTGGTTACCCAATGAATTAGACGAAATACCTCAATCATTATAAACTTCTGAAAATAGTATAAATGCTCAAAACAAAACAGAAATCTCCTTTTCCTCGAGGCAAAGCTCATTAAACTAATTCGTCGTGTGATTTCATAACATCAAAATGACAAAGAATTCAACAAAGAATTATTTAATTATCGAATGCAAAATTCAATTGAGAGCTATCATTGCGAAATCAATACATTGAAATGATTCATCAGTCGAAACATTTCTGGTGTTGCCGGAAAGTTACAATGTGCTTTTTACAGTGACGTTCATATAGAGTACTGGATAACATGTGTCAACAGAAATTTATGCTGTTTATTTGTATTTAAAACGAGTCTACATATGAATGTGTTAATTAATAGCTAGATCTGAATTGAACCATCATTAATAAGTTCTAATATTATACGTACATTTTTATACAACATTTTATTCATGTACTTGAAGAAGTAGAAGTATTCTTTTATTTCGAAGAAAGCTTTATCTGAATTTAAATCGAACATATTTTAAAAGTAAACATTTGAAGATAAGGTCGGTATTAGAAAGAAAACATCGCTATTGATTTAAAATTCCGTTAAATATCTACTAATGAAGATATTCCAGTGTGTTTCGTTGTTGTTGGCGTTTGTAAATCCACGATTTGTTGCTGACGGGTTAGAGAGTGGAAGGTGGAACGAATAATTAAAAAAGAACTATCACCTGGACGAGTCGTGTATACAAGATGCACGCGTCCCGCCGCATCTGATTGTGGCATTTGAATAATTATTAAATATTATCGAATGTCAGATAGGGCCGTTTAGGAGGCCGTTGCGTTATCTCAGTTATTTGTCGTTAACAACTCTGCGGGACTAGGTGCCTTATCGTGTTGAATTATTGCAGCGGAGACGTCGCGGCTTCGGGTGTACTCTGTTTCTGGTTTCAACGGCCCATGATAACGTTGATGTCCGCTGACCACGCGCCCTGAGCCTAAGATACCATCAGAGAACAATTCACGGATAATCTCAGCCGGTTATTGTGGGTGCCGGAGCTACTTTTAATTTCTCGACAAATTGGTATCGTAGCCTAGATCAAAAATCTTTTTATAGTTAAGTCGTTGTCATGGTAATTACCTTGGCACAGCGCTGTAAGATTTTTATATGCAAATAAGTTTAGCGTAATATAGAAGTAATAAATTCAATGTTATTTTGTTTAAAAACCATTTAGAAATTGTTTAGATTTTTTTTTGATTTTTAAAGGCTTAAAAATCTGTTAAAGGGTTGAGAACTAAAAACTAAGTTGTTGGCCTGGATTTAACGACAAACTTATTATAAATTTACATTGAGTTTTAAGTTTAAAATTAAAATTAATAGTATTAATTACGAAATAAAAATATGATAAACAGAAAAATGTAAAAAATTGTAATAAATATAAAGATATATATTTTTTATATTTATAGCGATTTTTTTACCTTTTGATAAACAACTAAAGGAAACCTCCGTACACATGGTAAAGTTCAGTACTCCACGCATAAATTATTCATATTTACGATCGTCCAACTTCTAAGCTAGTTTCGTAAAGGCACTTTAGGTAAGCAAGGGGCTAGGTTTGGAACTATAGTGTTCAACTCATTGAACTAATGTAAATTAAGCTCCACACATATAAAGTAGGTGAATGTCTGTCTGGTGTTGCAATTTTACTGAACTGTCAACTGTCAATAAATCTCGCCCCGATTTTATTTAGCCGCACTGAAGTGACAGAATAATAATTAAGTCACAGAGTTCGGGCCATGCCCATTTTGTTTATTACCAAGCACAGGATACCGCTGCAATAAAATAAATCATGTTAACATTGAGATAAGCATTTCCTTCTTTGTTCTGGACAAGAATAGGTTGCATTTAGTTTAAGATATTGCGTGTTATTTATATGATTATGCGTGATATTTCACAAATATAACGGCTTGAGAGGCTCCGCTGCGGTGTAATCTATAAATTATTATTTCTATTTGGGATTGGCTATTTTCAACAAGGATGGCAGCTGGCTGATGTCGTATTAATAATATACTTATGATTTTCTGCCAGCGTAACATTACTTTTTAATAATGACATATATTTTTCAACTATTGGACCAGAATAGAATGCCTATATGTGTTTTGAAAATCGTTAATTTATACTCAGCTTGTATATTGAATATATAAACTTTGTATATCAATCTAATTTACGAGCTAGGCATCGATCGCATCGGCATATAGTTGGTATTCCATATTAAAGAAGAAAAATAGTCTTTACAAATTACCAGTTTTTACTTGCTCATAGCTTAAGAACGTGTCATAACTTTGAAACTAAAACGTAAAACTTCACCATTACAAAAAGTGATCGATTGATTTAGTGATTAAGTTTTTTTTATTCGTGTGTTAGGAAATTATATCGCAAGAAATAAAAAAAGAACTCATATCTGCATCAAAATACTATATAAAAACATGTAGAAAGTGTAGTAAAGTGTTTAGAAAAAAAGTACAATTTGTGAGCACCTGTGAGACGAAGAAATTAAAATTGCGAAAGAAATATTCCGCAAAAAAAAATAATACAAGTTACTTCGTGTATAACCAAGGTAAGTAAATTACACAAGTTAGTTATGTTTGGCTTAATGTATTTTAAGGAAAAAATCATATTACTTTAAAATAAATGCAATGGTAACATGAAGGGTGAGCATTACAATTAATCTCAGCCGAGGCGGCAGTCCCTATCAATTTACAAGCGGTCAATATTGTAAACGGTACGCTATTAACCAGTTGTAGCTCGCGGGTTCGCTCGCTCCGTTTCGGTTTTTGTGAATAGCCACGATAATTGCGTACAGCGAGCGGCGCTTGCAAAACGCCGGCTAACTGATTTATACGCGATGAATATCAGTGTTAAGTGTACCACGTAAAGCAACCGGGAAGCTATCAGTCATCTACAGGCTAGATAGGCGACGGGCGAGGCTTCCACACAAAGCGGTGCGCGGGCCTCATACCGGCTGTCATACGCACAAAGCTATCGCTCCTAGAGCGTCTCCGATATGGCACTCTTAGTGCGGTAACAAATGAAGCGGTTGCATTAAAACTTGTCCGCCGCATATCGTGGAGTAATTAATAGCGGGAGATAAGTCGCGGGGCGTCCGTTGCGCCGGGTCCGGTAATCGAGGCTGTCGGGGGCGCCACCGGCGACCGGCCCCGCTCTGTATTAATAACGGTCAGATATCGCTCGCCGGACGAAATGGGGAATTAAAAGGCTTCCATGGGATCCGCTCATTAGACTGATTTGTTGTAACGGCGCCGCACATGAAGATATTAATGGGGTTGTAATCGGGTGTCACTGCCACCGATGACGTTTTGTTCGATCGCCATTGCGATCATGCCACATGAGTTCTTCGTAAGTAGTTACTTGTCTGGTTATGTCCAATTAGCGGTTATAATTGAATACCTCATTCATTCGGTTGAAATCGGTTTTCATTGGAGGTCAACATTTGCTCGAAAGCGCTCTTAGCTGCTACTTGTTTTTTGTGCTCGTTACACAAATCAATCATTCTAATTATTTCGTATTTTATAATATATATATGAATTCTATTATTAATGCGCATAAAAAAATAACTGAATTTTAACTTCCCTTTTTTCATCACACACGTACAGAATATCTATCACCACAGTAAGTCTCGTAACCGAGAAAGCTGTAAAGTGTTTGTTACTGTCTGTTACTTGTCAGCATATATTTTACAAACTGCGCTTGTCCTTTTGGAATGAGCATAAGTGGGAAGTTACTTTATACACGCAAGTAATTATTAACTCGTGACGTTTTTCTAGTAATAACGTAAATCTATTCATAAATATAAATTGAAAGGCGAATTATTAACGTAATTATGCTATGTAGAGACAGTGATGGTAACTCTCTGCCAAAATGTAGAGTAAAAGCTGTTAATAATTGATTTTAGTCCATAATATATACTTAAATCGTGGGCAATCAGAATTGATCCAAGGTGCCGCCAATCGCCTCGGCGAATGGTTTCGCACCTGGAGAATTGACGTCAACCCAGAGAAGAGTGTAGCTATACTCTT
>DWHO01003056.1:0-12475 GCA_018247575.1 Eurytides lysithous rurik | reverse complement strand
CCCCCCCCCCCCCCCCTTTTGCAAGAGGGAGTAGGAGTAAGAGAAAGGAATGATGGTAGAGGTGGGAGGAGGAGGAGAAGGCGAGGAAGGGAGTGGTAGAGGAGAAGAATGGGAGGGGATGGATCACTGGCCTCCTCACTCACCTAATAACTCTATCAAACACACATAATAAAGTAATAACTCTACTTTACAGAAACAAGTTTTGGTCGTCCTAATTTTAAAAAAAAAATCTGCAATGATAACATCCACGCAACCTTTTTCGCCCCTTTCATTTTCTGTCTCTTCATATCAAGCTACCAGTCGCCTTCGCTGATGACAAGCTTCGCATATACTTGACTGTCGTTTAGAAGAATAGGGGTGACACCCTCCTACGCGCATCCATTCAAGTGGAAACTGAGTTATTCATACATATTGTCAACCATTGTTCTATGTGAATATTCATTCATAATTTCACGGAAAATAGAAAAAACTAAAACCTATATCGGCGTAATGTGCAAGACATTAAAATTTGTTGATTTCCTTGCAAGTGTCCAACGTAATATACATAATATTTGCGGGAAACATCGCGTCGGTAACGCAACCCTTCTCGGCGAACCCTCTATATTTGCACGGAATTACCCCTCGTAATTCTTATACGACTAAACTAGGGTGTATTTTTTTTTTGTTGAAAGAAATTTTGTCGTGTTGTGCATTAGGCTTAAAGTTTTGTAGCTCTTTAATAAGTGTTGACAGGGGAAAAGGTTTATCTAACACTAGATTTTGCCCTCGGCTTCACTTGCGTGAATATCTATAAGTGTTTTTAGGCGTAATCGTTTTCACTGTTATTTCGAGACAAAAGCCAGAATATGTCCCACAAACTATATCTGTGATAAAATCATACTTATCACTTATTATATTGCTGTCTAAGAGAGGGACAACGAATAAATCAACACAATTTTATATTTATATGCAAAGTTAGCAATGATTTTAAATATTATATTTTCTTTGTTACAGTTTACGGCTTGGGTGGATGCCGTAATATTTGTGTTTAGTCTCGAAAACGAAAGCAGCTATAGAACAGTCTCGACCTACTTCAATAAGATGTCCCATTACCGGAACTCGGCTGAAATTCCAATAATACTAGTCGGGACTCAAGGTCAGTATACCAGTGGAGTTCCACTTTTACATTGATATAATCGGTTACGGATACATTTCAAACATCTGTTACACCATGTCATTAATTTCACGAAGATCTTAAATTATTAGATTGTTACGTGTTCATAATTTCCCACTTAATAATCGGTTATCATTCCAGATGCCATAAGTGAAAGTAGTCCACGCGTTGTAGACGATAACCGCGCTCGTAAGTTGTCGAACGAACTACGGAGATGTTCTTACTACGAGACTTGTGCGACGTATGGCTTGAACGTAGACAAAGTGTTTCAAGATGGTGAGTATAATATTAACTTTAAATTTTGATTCTTTAATAAATGGCTATTTGATGTAATCCGTTTTGATACACGTTTATCTCTCATGATAAGTAGCCGAATATATGAAATCAGATTATTTTTTATTCACTTAATAATTTTTTTTTAAATGAAATGTGTTACAATACTTTCATGTTTGGAATGTTATTAGGTTTAATATGTTGACATCTAAATATCTATGTGGTAATAAATGTAATAGGTATCGTTTGTTAGTATTTTTACAGCTATCATTCATCCCTATTCATTATAAAGTTTCGGTCAATTACGCGGTACAGTTTTTCCGGCGATTACAAATCGTTCTGCGTGCGTTAAGACTGCGTGATGATATTGGACCCGGTGCGGGGAGGCCGCGACCGCGCAGTGGCAACATCGTCTCGAGGCCGTGCGGTCGTTCCGTTCGTTTTTCATTCACTCGCGTCAACGATATTGTTTACATTTTTGACATAACAACCAACGCGTCGTTAGTCGTTAAATACGCCGGTGCATCGCCTATCGCGATTCTGCCATTTCTGTGTGATAGTTCGACTTCTGAATGGCGAAATGGATAAGACGCTGCTTTTCAAATCTAATTTGTCGCCGATATCGAGCCTGAGGCGTCGCAGTTCGTGCTACAACATACAAAGAGCCGAGGAGCGGGACCGTCGAAAATCTGCTAAATTTGAATGTGCGTGCTTTTCACCGTTTCGAGTCCGTGTTTCGAATCGAAAATAGTGATCGGTGGCTTTCGGTCCATTGTTCGTAATGGGAGCATCTGTATGCATGTGGTGATTTAGTGTTCTTTTTTTCTAGCGTGTCAGAAAATCGTCGGTACGAGGCTATCCGCCTCGTCACAGTGCTTGGCGGGGTCCAGGCCTGTCACACCTCAGCCTTTGGCAAATTCACCAAGCCATAATCACTCTACATTCCTTTACAAGGTAAGAAAAGTAAAAAAGAAACATGTTAGATGAATGCACTGCACTCTGTCACCCTGTTCTCTAAAATTTAATTTGAAATTTACATTAAAAAAATTTGTTACTAAATGTAATTCTTAACTTTTCTGTAACATGCGGCATAAAAGTGGTACTTTTTATAGTCGAAAAATTTATTAACCGAATGAAATCAACCAATCATTATTATGTTTACATGTGGTATTTTTGTGACACTTTAATAATGTTGTATTAAGATACATAATTACAGCACAAGTGATACATAAGTAATTATGTATGTATATGATTGGTTGATTTCATTCAGTTAATAAATTTTTCGACTAGTACTCAGTAAGAGAAATTCAATAAATCGCTCCAAAAATGATTTTTTGAAGAAATATAGCATTTTAAAGCTTGAAAATTTTACTCAGTATAATCATTTCCTTTTGTACTAGTTACTGCAGGCAACAGGAACTTGGTTGGCCTAAATTGATTGTTCCTGCTTAAAATTCACATTTGACAAGAATTTCAACACATTACACACAGTATGATGCAATAAAAATGTATGTGGTGAATAATAACTCTCAGCAGCTGATTTTGATCAATGTAATAGTTAAATAGATTAATAAATCTAAGAACGAAGTCTTATTCAAATGATTTTAAATAATAATTTTATGTTAAGTGATTGGGAAAAGATAAGTTAACAATCTATTTTATTGTGATTTCTTTATTATCCATTAAATTTAATGTTAAATTGACTTTTCAAGTCTTATCCAGCAGAAAGGGGGTTACAATATAACAATCTTAACCATGCTTTATCAATCATTAATCATTTTATTTTTTGGTGTATAAAGGTAACAAGTAACTTTTAGTCTGTGGTATTATTAAATAAGTGCTTATCTGAGTTTACAAAAAAGTTTACAAATTGTTGATTGTAACGTTTGCAGACTCTTAACATATAACTAAGTGGTAGGACTTCTTTGCGGAGTCCGACTGTGGTTACCACCATAATTTTACGCCGTTACCATACCACCATTGCTAGTTATTTAACCGCTAAACCGATATGTGTAAGCAAAACTGTGTTTCAGTTTGGAGGGTAATGTTGCAAGTGTAATGACAGAGTGTAGAGTGTAAATCTCTTGAAATTCGGTGATAAGTGCTGAGTAGGGCAAATCAAATTGTGTATTGCACTGTTGTAGGGCAGATTTGTAGCTGACCATCAGGTGTATATCTTGTGTGTGCACTCACTTCATCTCCTAAAAAACTGTGTTTATATTTCCAAGTATAGTATAATCAGTAATTAATTATATTAAAGCTTTGCCCCTTAACAGAGAAAGCATAACAATACACTTGATTAAATAACATTCAATATTTAATGTGTAAGATTATTTATGTAGGTCTCCCTTTCATAAATATTGTAGTCGGTCTCATTCACTGTTAACACACTTATCAGTATGTGATAATGCTAGCACAGAGCAGTGAATTGAATTATCGCACTGAAAATAAAATGTTAAAGGAAGCGACTGTTGTGATAATGAAAATAGGTCCTTGTTACTTCTATAATCAGTTAGAGTTTGCCCTTGCTAGTCCCTTAAGTAACCAAGTAACAAGTAAAGTTTTTCTAAGTAACTTTATTAGACACAACACGAGACATTATATTTGCATACTTAAATAAAAGTGATTTAATGTGATGTTTTCTACAATTATCAGTTTCTGTATTCTTTCTTCATTGTTTTTTTTTAAATATTTGTTAGTTTCATTGCCTGGAAGACCATAACATTAGCTTTTTCTACTTTTATTTTTTATTAATGATACCATCATAGTACTGTAGGCCTAATAGAGTTAAGATTGAATCATAATATCTTCATATAGATATAAATTTTAACTTTTAAATCATTATTATTTCAATTAAAATAGAAAGCTGTATATATCTTTGTTTCCACCTTAAAAATGCAAGAATGATCAAGGGAAGTTTAAATTTTGCACCAAATTAGTCCAAGGAGTTTCTTTGCAGTATTATAGATAGCAATACTTCCTAAATAATTCTTTACTACAAAATGTTCAATGTTATTTAAATAAGGAATTGTTTCAAGGTGCAAATTTTGCATTTTCACACAACCTTGCAAATGTATAGAAATGTGTCCTATATTTGTTGTAAATTACTGCTACTTCTAACTTCACTTGACGCCTCTAAAAACCTGTCTATAGTAAATTTTTTTGCTTGATTTTTTTGCAATTAAAATGTTGTAATAAAAGAATACAATGAAAACCATTTACATTGTAACAGTTATTTACTAGTGTTATGAATGAAAATAAAATTTAGCATTTTTCGTTTTTGTAAGTCCTCCATCGAATATAGAATGTGATTGATTGTATGACTTTATCAAAAAAAAGAAAGAAAGAAATCTTAATCTATGCCGGCCAGTGTATTATCGTTCAAAGGTCGATTTTACTACGAGTTAACTCGTTTCTTTTACGAGTGTTTTCAAATCAACGACTGGCGGTTAGCTTCAAGCCACGACAAATGGCGTGGTTACGTCATCGACATCAACCAGATGTCTTTAAAAACGAAAACTTGTAAACTATGCTCCCCCATTCAAGCACTCACTTTTTGCCCGATTTGGGGTAGGCAGTGATAGCCTTTTGCTACCTTTTCACCTTGTTTTGCTCAGGTCATTCGCTCGAGATAAGTGTCGAATGATTATTTAGTTTAGGTTAGTTTCAAGTTTTTTTTTACGTTTACAAATCTAGATCCGTAATAGTAAATAGAACTAGCGATTTTTATATGGTGAGTTTTTCTCACAAACTAACTCAATTTATATATATTACACAGACACAGACAAACGCACACACCCGTAGTTCATACAAATATTTTTCCCGTGTGGGATCGAACCCACGACCTGCGACACATAAAGTGATACGCGAGAAGATAAATTGAAAAATAGCTAATAGTAAGTATCTGTTGGGATATATGAAAATTTCACTTACGATCCAGTTGCAAACCACCGTTAGGCGTTAGTTAACGTCAGTCGGTCTCAATTAAAAGTTAAACCGACAATTAGTTTTAATCGGTAAGCCGTAATAAGTGAGCTAATTGGCAATCACAGATTGGATTTTAGCGACTTGGTAGTTTAAGTGTCCGAGCATATGATTTTATTCTTAAACCCCTGAGTTCCCGAGTTCGAATCCTGTTGCCGGTCACCATATGATAAGGTTATAGCGTATCTAAGTGCATACTTACAAAAGTAAATTAAACGTTATCGTAATAACTTACGATAACGTTTAATTTACTAATTAAACTAAAATATTATTTGGGTATGGTGAATTGTAACTATTTTGTGCTTTCATCGTGAAATTTTATTTCAATAAATTCCTTCCCGTGAATTCATTATTTTAATAACGTCGGGAGGTTATGTTAATAGATAAATAATTCCATTTTACAAGGTGTGGTCAATTCAAATTTGTAAAAATACAAGAAGTTTGTATTATGTTAGGATATTTGAAGACACAATCTAGTGATTTGTACGATTACAAGGTTTATTTACGAACACCTATTTCAGTCTATAAAATTCTATAAGTATTATTCGGTGCTCTTATCTATGGTGATACTTTCAGTCATTAGGAATACGTCAAGCTTCTAGGGACTCGAAAACCCGTGGAGATGCTAAGTTTCCACTGGTTGGATTTATGTGGCATTGAATAAACTGTTTCAGAAACCTGTTTAGAATTTGGTTTGTGTTCACAATTTAAAAGATAAGATATCGAATTTATAGAGTATTTCTGATTGTATGTATGTCTAGTCTTCGTCATTGTACTAATATTGCAACTGGGAACGTTTGTACTTTTATTTTTATTAATGAGCCATTTAAAAATAACTGTAAGGGTTCGAATGAAATTTGGCAAATAGTTTTATTCACGGTGATTCCCGGTTGATAGTATTTCTATGACTTCGGTATCCCGTTTTATAAAGTTGTATACACTAAAATAATAAACATCATCGGACAAACTACTTAAGTTCAGCTCGATTGCATGGTTGTGTTTTTTTGGGACATTTTTTTATGTCTCTAGATTCTATTATGAAGTCCATATAATCGTCGTCGTTAGCAAAGGGCAGTATATCACATAACTGGTTTACGGCGACCCGTTTCCGCATATTTTACACCTCGTACACGCTGAATGGGCTGCTTCGAATGCACCGTTGAACAAAACAATAGATATGTCTAGAACAGACACGTCGTTTTGTCTACGATGTGAACGAGGACCTTTTATCTTTTATCTGTCAATGTGTGTCGAATATAGGTGACCGGTGTCTGCGATAAACACTATCGCAGCACTATCGTGACGGATTTATCTGTGACATGAGAAAATGGTTTCTTTTTTTTTTCGAGATAAAGTAGTGTCGTTCCGGCCGACTTAGGGGATCAGCCAACTGTGCAAAATATTATAGTGCGTTTGCACTAACCCTTCCCTTTACTCTCATAGCCTAATTGGACGCATAACTGATACGACCGGAGAGAGATCAGGCGCAGAGGCGATGACTTTAAACAGACTTTATTGACTCCTCCTCTAAGTCACCGCTAGGTGGCGTCGAAGAGAAGCTGAGGCCGACTTTTCACATGACCTTCCGACGCATGCATCTTAATTTCAGTCAATCGAGTAATAGTAATAGTCCGTAATGTCCTGAGCCAACTAAATTTCATTGTCCTTCGCGGGATTCGATCTCGCGACCTTCGATTTGTAAAGTGCGGGCCTCTACCACTAGGCCACGGAGGCAGTTAACGAGATAGAGCTTCGAGACGAGCAAGCAGTGTCCCTGATGGTAAGCGAGACGCTTTTCTATAACAACACAGAACTGAAAACAGGCCCTGCACGGCACTTTATGCTCAGAGATTGAAGATTTTTTGTTTTTCGTTTTATCTCTAAGTTAAGTTGGTACGTTGGCAACCTTGACCCTTAAATCGGAATACAATAGTGCACCTGTGTCCAAGCTGTAGATTGCGAATGCTTTTTGGCATCGCCATGAAATTCTACAACGGTACCCATATATACACCTGTGCCACGACAGACACCACCCACCTAGAGGACAATCCTAGGTGGTACATATTTCCAGTCCGGCAGTATCCATCTATCGGAGCCTAACAATGGTAGATCGCCAGCAGTTTTTGCCACAAGTTTGAACATCAAAATATGTTTATTCAAATAGACCTTTACAAGAACTTATGAATCGTCACTTTTACATCTCGGTTCGTGAGGAAGCTACCACCGACTCGCAATGCAGTTTCGTTGAGAAGAGTCGATGAGAAACTCAACAGTTGCCCTTTTAAAATACCGTTACAAAATGTCTATCCCACATATAGCGGTAGTACTTTTATATTAAACTTGGCGGCTGAATAACAGGCAATGTAGTGGTACTACCTTAGACGAAATCTCAAGAGTCTTACTACTTGTGGTACCATCAGGTAGCGGGCGTGTTGCTCACCTCTGCAATAGTGGACCTCAGACTGTTCCATTCACTTAGCGAAATGCAACTAGACTGGTAATGAATATGTAAAATATCGTATTGTTCCGTGCCCTTATGGGCGATCTTTTCGTTTACTCAGTCGCACGTACTGCGCTCCACACTTCATTTGACATTGTAAACGAGTAATATGAAGAAAAATAAAGTCAATTTCTATTTGGGAAAATTTTAACAAAGAAACATTTTATTTTAGTCAATTTTTATTAAATAATTACGATGCATGATTACTAATATCGCGTCGTGTTTGAATTTGAGTGGATGAAAATAAAATATTTTACTGTGGATTAAAATTGGAATAAGATAAATAAATATATATAGGGAGAGTTAGGACTTGAAAATTAATTGAAAAGAATGGCTTTCATGTCGTCTATGTTAGGGACGACTAATAGCGGTCATCAGCTACCAACTGGTGAAATATGCTCAGTTGCCGGCTTCTATGTTAAAGACTAGTTACAAATAGCTGAATTGCCAACTTATCTACCTCGAGTGTTGAGTATAAAGTATTGAATAAAAATTATTACACGTGTTTCTTTAAAGCGATGTCATTTATGATAACCGCCAATATGGCGTTTTGTTTCTTGTGTTCTGCAGCTTACGGTTAAGATTAGTGATAACTTGCGAAATATCATTTTAAATTCCTAAACTAACACGCTGTTGAGATGTATTTATTACCGACGTTATATTACAACTTGACATCACTTACACTCATTCACATTGGAATGTAGACATGTCAAATGCGAGATTGTTAGTAGAAAGTCTATGCGTTATGTAAAGCAGGATTTCCCCTATTTAGATCGCTGGAGATTTCCCGTTTCCAAGCAGGATAGCTATTTCTGTTCCTAATTGTTGGGAAACCGGCGAAATTGTTCGGTTTATTTTAGTGCTAATGCTCATGCCTATAGTATTTTTTATGGAGTAGACGGGCCAACGAGCCAGCGACTCATCGGATGAAAAGCATTACTAGGGAATCCCTATTCGGGCCTCCTCTTCCTTTTTTGCCGTGTTACGGAGCGGTGGGCCACCGGCCATATCACCGGGCGAAACGCGGAAGCAAATACTTCTACATACTTTACCCCGATTTTTTGTGAGATCGTGGTACTTACCCGGGTCGAGTCGGCCCATTCAGCAGCGGGAGGTGTGCGGCTCTACCACAGTTAAAAAACCTGTCGATTTGTATTGAAGTTTAAAATGTATCTAATTTAGTGTAATAAAGGTTGATTTCGCTTACTTGTGTTTATCAATGACGTATGTGTTGGAGAAAATACCTGTTACTTTTCAAATTTCATGGTAAAATATGTAAATTGCAATTTTTCCGTTGCATTTTCTTTTGATAAATATGTAAACAATGTCGGGTGTTGGTCGATTAAGTTTATTTATTTGTATTCATTCTATTAGTTTAGTTTATATATTATTAGTTGTATTTCATCTAACCGATCGTCGAATCATACTTTTTATAAGTACGGCAATCCAGATTATTAACCAACATTAAAATGTTGAAATACAATATCTGTAATAAATATCACAATTCTCTATTATTTTCGAAATTAAAGTAAATGGAAGGAAACTAAAATTGAATTGAATCTTTTTTATAATCATTTATAACGTTCATACACCTCGCAAATAAAGAACAATCCAAATCTGATTAAACAAGATGGTGGGGTAGTATAAACAGCTTTGAATATTGTAATGAATAAGTCCTAGTAAGATACTATTAATACCATTGTCTCGTAAATGAATAGTACAAAAATTACAGTAACCTGGGACATAAGGCCTTCGAACACATCATCTCATCTCAGACTTTTCCGTTACTTTAAGCGTAGTAAGGTAATTAAAATATCGAGAATATAAAACAAAGAGAAATAAATAAAAAGTTATAAAATCTTAAAAAGTTCTGAAACAACCTTAGACGTCCAAAAACAGAAGCGATCTAAAAATCCCACCTACTCCCACAGGACACACTGCCGCGCGGGCATCACACCCTATCTGCGTCCTCCCACCACTTACACCGGGGGGCGTCTTCCTTCGACGCGTCGTCGAACAGCAGTGGGATATCCTCCACCCACGTGGTGGAGATCCACAGCGCGAACGGCTCCGACTCGTCTTCGAGATGGGGGAACTCCCTCGGCAGCCACGGTTCCTCCACCGCCCTCATCTCCATAGCGACGGAGAACAACAACGTCAAGTACACCGCCCCCCACTGCCTCGACAACCTGCAGAAGGACCCCAAGGACCTCCCCACCCCCTCGTCGACGCCGACCACCTCGCGGAAAACCCGCCGCCGCTCGAACCTCTTCACCCCCTCCAAGAAGGGGGACGACCGTTTCAAGAGCAGCGAGCTGGGCATCGGGCGCGCCATACCGCTAAAGCAGGGCTATCTGTACAAAAAGAGCAGCAAGGCCCTGAACAAGGAGTGGAAGAAGAAGTACGTGACACTCTGCGACGATGGACGGCTCACATATCATCCCAGTTTACATGTGAGTGTGGATTCGTTCTTATATCAATAGCTTGATTGTTTTGTTTTACTTCACGGCTAAAAAAACTTAATTCATTGGTAGGGCTCCTTTGTAAGGTCTGTCTGAAGTGGTATAAGCCCCCAAGCATTTCTGTGCTCCAGTTTAAAGGGCCCATGTTTCCAGCAAAATGACTGGTCATAGAGATATAACGTCTTAAATTTCCGGGGGACGTAGTCTAGTGTTAAGCAGATTCTGTAAGGCACCATGACCATTAAAAAAATAATTGGCTCTCGTTATATCATTAAGCATTATAAAAGACGTCTTTACGAGGATTGTATTGCACAATTTCTTTAGTTGTACTGGAATATTTCGTTCAAAGCGCATTTTTAAATTAGAACCGTTTACTTTACCATTCAAGAGCTTCACATTAAGAAAGAAATAAAAAAAAACTCTCTACCGTTTGAGAGCTTCCCTTTAAGAATGAAACAAGAAAAAACCCTCTACCATTTGAGAGCTTCCCTTTAAGAATGGGATATAACATTCCAGGATTACATGGAGGATGTGAATGGCAAGGAGATTTCGCTGCAGTACGTGACCGTGAAGGTGCCGGGCCAGAAGCCGCGTGGCTCCAAGTCCATCATCACCACGGTGCCCGGCTACAACGGTTACACCAGCGTGGACATACACGACAGCATTGGCAGCCTAACGATCGGTGAGCACATCACATTCTTCTAACATATCCTCTTATTTACTCTTTCTCTTTTTTTTTGACACGCTAGGAACTTTTTTAAATTTGGAACTCTTTCTCTGTTTAGGTGAGAACTGGTCAAATTTATTGGTTTTTGTTATGTTACGATTTTTCTTTCAATTCTGAACCCTTTCTCTGTCTTGAGTGTGAGAATTGGTCAAATCTGTGTCAACGTCTAGGAGGCGAGCTGGGTAGAGTAAATACAAAGTGTTGCAGAGTCGGGTGGTGCAATATTCATTATATTTAGTCAACTTTCAAAAAGAAAACGAGTCGAGTTGAGTTAGATTTTACGATATTGTGTCAGGTAACAAAGAGGAGTAGATTTGGGTAGTGTAATATTCTACTATATTTAGTTGGCTTTCAAAGGGGCGTCGAGCCGAGTAGAGTTAAATTCTACGATGTTGTGTCAGGTTACACAGAGAAGGAGAGTCGGTGGGGTGAAATTGTACGATATTTTGTCAGGTTACAAGGAGAAGCCGAGCCGGGCGACGGAGCGCGCTGCGGCCTCTGCCTTGGAGGCGCTCAAGGAGCCGACGCGAGCGCCCCCTACCGAGGCGGAGTTGGCAGAGCGCGACACGCCGCACGTCAAGAAGAGGCACCGGCGCGCCAAGAGCAGTGGCCTCAAGAAGGACGCCGACGACGGTCGGATATCCTTCCCTCTTTCTGTATTTGAACGTAATAGATAGGTTCTTGATTAGAACAGATCCACAGCAAAGGACTCGCTAGGAAAACTATCGCGTCCCAACATGGGGCCGGCGTGACGCAAAAGTTTTTATATGTTTCCCATTCGCAAGCATTCAAAGCATTATTCATAAATGAAATGTGTTTAATTGTTAAAATCAAATGCGTGATTTGATAAATCACAAATATCGCAGTGATCTATATTATTCAATGAATTAAGAGGTATACCTCTTTGGTCAAGTTCCACTAGATGATCGCTTGTCTGAATTAAACGCCCTGTACCTTATCGTATATGAAGCGAAGACACGATTTACGTCTTTACATTTATAACATTTATGGTTTCATGTATGTAATCAAAACGAATCAAGATATATTTATTCAAAGGCCTTCACCGTCACTTTAACATTTTCGTCGTGAGGCAGCTACCACCGGCTCGGATTGCCGTTCTGTTGAGAAGAGCCGTCGAGAGACTCGACAGTCGCTCTGTCATTGTCAACTATAGCTTTATCACGTGACCCGGTCGTATTTGTCTATGGTCAGCCATGCGACTTACTGTCAATTAAGTTTATCACGTGACCGGGTCGTTTTGGTCTATGGTCAGCCGTGCAACTTGGGTGTTCGCCTCCGCAGAGGGCGACAGCGCGACCTCGTGCGAGTTCACGATCGTGAGCCTGGACGGCAAGCGCTGGCGCTGGGAGGTGGGC
>DWHO01003055.1:0-12477 GCA_018247575.1 Eurytides lysithous rurik | reverse complement strand
GGGTAGAGTATAGGGGTAGGGCAAAACTCTTCATAAAAAAAAATGTTTAAATTTTTAATTAAATTCATTGCGGTTTTAGATTACGTAAAACATATTACAATATTAAATAATAGTGTTAAATCATCATCGAATATTCGGAACAGTCGGAATTTAGAATACGAAAGTAAACGAAATGGAATCCTTGTAATGGTAATATTTTTTTTTACTTAACATTGAGTAATCGCGTGTATAATTAGTTAACACAGTCTCGAAAAATAAAGATGCAGAAAAATTCTTTATCGTTACGTCGTATTTATCTGCAGAGTAAATATTTAACATTTTTTCGACCCTGAGATGCCGCTGCCTTTATTGCTTAATACTGTTAATGACAGGTCGTTTTAATTATCAACATCACACAGTTCCGCAGTATTAAAATTTTATACATGAATAAATAATGTAAAGTCGATCTAACTACCAACCATTCACGTTTTTGGCGCATAATTTTCATTACGTAAATAAATCAACAACAATTTTTAATTTTAATTTACGGACATGTTATTTGACGGTCATATTAACATGCCTGTTTCAAAGTTCGACATTAATTTAAAAATCCGGGGTTCAGTTGCCGGTGGTTTTTAATGGGTTTTTTATGCTGCTGAATTTGTTTAAACCAAAAGAACGCATTGCAACCATAAACTGGTAAATACATTGAATAACTTCTAGAATATCTAGAATTCTTCTAACAAGTATTGTTTCTTTTTACTCACACACGCACACTTCTGAACTCGTAAGGAGTAAAGTTTTGTTCGTATACAGCATTTATCTGAAACCAATAAAACTTGTATATTGTTTCGAATGAATATTAAAAGAATTAATTGTCTCTTTTCCTTCTTTTCTTCTTCCGAAAAATCGGAACGGTGAGAACATTGCGATTACTTCTACACGCGTTTGGTTCGACTCTGATGATTTGTGTTGATAGATCCCCAAAATGTAATCAATCCTTTAACTTTACGCATCACATCATTTCTTCCATTTATCGCGCTCGGATTTAAAGAGAACACGCTTCTTTTAATTTCTATAGGCGTCATTCAACCATTCGTTTTGATTCTGTATTCGTTGCGTGCGGGCATTTAACCAGCGGTTGCCTCAAAACGACTCATAATGGTGCGAATGACAGGGTGAATTTTAACATGCCAATTTGTATTCACCGCAGTGGCATGCGGGAAGGATCGTTGGGATTATACGTACATGTTACCTTTTATTTCAACTGATACCGCTTACGGTTGAGCTCACAACATTACTGTGTTATATTTTATTTTTATATCAGTTGCATATGACTTGCAACGCCGCGAGACTGAAATTAGAAATTTTTGGTTTTATATTTATTGTATTTATTTATTATCGTTCCTAATGGTAGGACTCTTGCACTCTGGCTGGGTTCACTTTACTTCTTCGCAGTAGAATACACCTAATTCTGTTTTTACACGGTAGATTGGTTCCAGAAAAAACCGTGTAAAAAAAAAAGACATTGATCGTATGCAAAAATATTAACACATTTCAATTGCTCTGACCAGTAAATTTGCTTGTTCATACAAGCAGGGAACACAAAAAGGGAATTCCCCTAAATTTCTGATATGAACATATTTCGCAGATATTAAATTTGACAAAAAAAAGATAAGCACAAAAAATTTTAAATCCTGCTAAATGGAATAAAACCGTGTAAAAAAATTAAAAATATATTATTTTCAAACCGTGTAAAAACAGAATTAGGTGTAATTGAAAATCAAAACGCATTTTTTATTCACACACAACGTATTCACGTTCAAAGTCCCGTGCGCTGATTTATCTGAACCTCCGAAATATTTTCGTGGACTTTAAAAATACCGCCACGTCAATTGCATTCGGATACCAATATAGCAGTCAACGGAAGTCTATCGATAGCTGGAAATAATAATTTCAGTACAAATATCTCGAATAACCACATATTGGCTGCGAATATTGTTAAAAAAAGGGAATAAAACTATTTCTGTTCGGTATAAGAAGGGTTTTCGAGTCGAATATGAAACATCGGAACATTTAAATCTCTATACAAAGAATTAATTATTCAGCTTATTATTATTCAGCAGTTACCAGCATCGTAAGAACTTATAATTTGTAAGACTAAATCTAAGCATATAATTGCACCAGTGTTTTTGGTGTAAGTAGTAGTAATTAATGAAAATATTAAGAAACAGTGTAATTAATAACGAAATTCATCGCGATAAAAGCTCCTCCCTCAGTCAATTTTTTATTACAGAATATATACACAAGACAAAATTTAATAATTCAGCTTTAAGTTAAACTGGCGTTTAATTGAATTGATATAAGTTTCATTGGTATTCTTTCAGCTATTTTTGAATCGATTTAATAAATAGTTTTAGTGAAATGTACAAGACATGGTATCAGGATATTCGTTGTCGCATATTTCATTCCGATCACTCGTGGCGCGACGAGTGAAATTGAAGAACGGACTCACATTCACTTTCGTTGACACAGTGGTCGCCTCGACCCACTTATCGAACACCAAAAAAGTGTTTTATGACTAACACATTCGACGGCGCGAGTTTTTCCCTCGCAATGTTTTTTTTTTTTATGGATCAGGAAGCGAACGAACAAGCGGCTCGCCTGACGGTAAAAACTTATTACTTTTTTTCATAGGCGGTACAAAATGTGGCCAGTTTTTCTCTTCGCCGTTGTACTTATTTCTTTCGGAAGGATCACCTATCGTTATTTATTCGGCCATTTACCGATTATCTCTTGGCTGTGGACTTTTAAAAATATCTTTTTCCTTTTTACATCAAAATACAATAATTCATTCGTATATAGAAGAAAAAAACACCGCTTTATAGATTATATATGTGATTTAATTTGGCTCGCAAAAATTGCTTTAGCTGTAACAATGTACATACGAATTTGAATGAGATTTTGAAGCTTCGACGTATTTAGCACTTATCGAATATCTAAAAGCGGTCACTAAACGGGTTTCTCGTGTAAAATAAAGACACGCGTGTGATGGGCCCACGCAATTCCGTATTATGCGCTAAGGTTTTTATTTCCTTTTTGCAATCCTCGGGGAATATTACAGCATTGCAAATTATCATCATATCATTGACGTACAAGTATCACTGTGCTTCAGCTTGAAAGGTATTTTTTTTAGATATCACTGGCCATACCAATAGACTGTCTTTTATTTTTAATGGGTGCGAATCAAAATTTTGGGTACCGCCGTGTCTGTAAGACGGTTACTATCACTCGTTCGACTAGCTCGCAAAACCCTTTTCCTTTACCAGTCGAACCGGTTCATAGTTATCACGTGGCTTCGATGGATATTGTAAAAATTGTACATTGTCCATTCTTTCTCATAAGGAATAATGTATAATTATTTACAATCATTCGTATTTAACATCCGATTAGCCATTTATCGCGAGAATTTTCTGACATTACATAAATAATAAGGCGTCTCAATGTGAACGCAAAATTTTCTGTTACTGTCAATAGATTTAGACAAGATTAATTTTAAATGAAGCTTTTTTGATTTGAATCAACTAAATTAAAGCTTCTAGCGATTTATTTACTGCCAATAAAACTTCTGTAATGCCTATGTCGTGTTGTTTTAAACTTTTGTGATAAATCCATTGACCTAACACTACAAAGGTACTTTTACTGTTTGAAAAATGAACAAGATAAAAGTACACTCGAAAAAGAGGAATCCTAAAAATTCGCCGACCATTTGTTCTACAAAAAAAAAAGCGATTAGTCAAAATTTAAATATCGAATTTCGCGCGGATATTACTTTAACTCGGTCCCGGTCAAGGTTGACCAGGTAGACGATTTCATAGAGAGTGATATTATGCAAAGTGTGCCCGATTCGACACACATATTAATAGACAAAATATATAACTTTTTCATTCAGCACACACAATTTTAAAACCGGACGAAAAAGATATTGCAAATAAATTCAGAAACCGTTTGACTTCGATATAAATTTGTAGTAGCAAATGAAGAGATATTTATGAATGCCATCGCTATAAGTCAAATACATAATCATATAGAACCTGAAAACCTAATTAACCTAATCATAATTTTCAAAGTAAAATCAAAATCTAGTCGCATTTAGTTATAATCACCAACTGTCTCTGGCATGTAAGAGAAAAAAAATGTTTGGTTTTATAATGTATTAATTGAAGTGCTTATAGAAGACAGACGAGGGGACAAATACATATAGTAGCAGCAGTAGTATTTTCTGAAAGAAACTTTCGCAGGCATACGCGGAACAATATAATCTCTTAAACGACCGTAAAATGAATTTACTTGAATAGGTATTTGCAGCTTTCGAATTGTGTGTTCTTATGAAATCTAAGAATCACTATATTGTGAAGTTATTAATGCGTGATAAATTTCGACACCACCGAATGAATGTCTTCACATTAACAGGAGCGATGATAAATCACGAAACAAACGTGCTTTTTTTAGAGAAGGACAAAGAACAGATTGGCCTAGAAATTGTACTAATCAATCTTATTATAATTTATAAAATACTATTAAAACAGGCGTTATTAAGACTTCCGATAAAATTTACATGTGTATCTGCAAACGTGCAACAGTTTCGATTTAAATTTTATAAAAATATAAGATCCGGCGTCCTTTTTTAATGCTCTTTAATAAGAAAAAAAAAAGACTTAATGTTGTACTTGTAAGAATGATAAAAGAACACCATTTTTTTATAACGTTTATAAAAAACTAATCGAAAGACAAAGGTGACACAAAAATATTCACTGAACTGAAAAAAAAAGCATGCATATGAATTAGTGCCAGTGGTGATGATCTCAAAAAAAAAAAATAATGATTATAAGAAAAAAATGGACTTCGACCTTAAAATTTAGTATCAAGTTGATAAATTATACATTGGATTTTTGGAATAACATTTAACTGATTAACATATATGATGAAATCACCTTTAATTTTTTTTTTCAATAGGACACAGCCGTGGTTCCTTAGAATCCGGGTGTTTGCTTTAGATTCAACCTACTCGTGCAACCTCAGTTCAAAATCGGGTGCCAGCATCAATGAATTTGTTAACTTTTAATTTTTTAATTGTTTTGTAAATGTTAATTGCCGATTTGTCTCGTACTCGACGGCGAAAGAAAACGTAAACACAAAACCGTGAAGAAGCATGCGTATTTATAAGAAGGATACAAATTTTTCTTAGAATAGAAATATGAAGTCCGCACCGCAATCAATCCACACTGGGGCGTCGTGGCGGTCTATTATACCCTCTAGAATCCAGCAATGAGACATATAGGCTGTTGTTACCTACTTTACCTTGTACTAAAACTACTATAGTATAAAAATAATAATATATACAAAAATTATAACAGATGTTAGGAGAATATGTTTTGTTAAATTATATTGCTAATTCACATAATATTTGTAAACATTTTTATTCATAATAACTACATATTGAACTACCAGTCATTTCTATTTAGCAGATGGAGAATGACGTAGGGAATTTTTAGTTTAGGAACAGTTAAAACCGACATCCACGAAAGTGTGTTAATTGAAGAATGTGTTGCCAGGCATCATTTTCTTATAAGCTATAGTTCTGTATGTTATTGTCAACAGGTTTTAACACTACAGACGGCACCTCAGACGTCTTTTTTTTATAAAATGACCCCCGATGAGAAAAGAATGCGAAAGGCGCGGCGTTGGTCTGGTCAAGCCTCAGATTTTGTTTGTTCTTACATCTTCCAATGTTTAATACGGCATATTTTTAACAAATAATATAACGAGAAACCAATATCTTTCATATAAAAAAACTGATTTTAATTTTATTTATATATACGCGGCGTAGCCTTGTGCTTCAGAAAAACTTGCTGTTTTCGATAATTCAATTTATGTTATTCATGTAAGAGGTTTATGTACATATTTAAAAATGTCCTATATAAGTGTATATATGTATATAAATACTAAGAAACAAATATTTTGTTATTTGAAAGTCAGTTGTAAAAGTAATACTCACAACAAACATAGTGGCTAGGAATTTGCCACATCCCCATGATATATCCATATAATCTCGCTGCTCCGACCATTGGAACCACATTCTGAGTCCATCTTCAAGAAATGTGGAGATGAGACACAGACGTGCCACAGTTGGTAATATGTTTTTGCCTTTGCGGATCACCTGAAGAAAAATATATAAAATGTCCAAGTGTTTAAAAAATTGAAATTTTAAGATTAAATTAACATATAATAAGATGTATTAATACCGCTAAAGATAACAGATTTGCATAAAAATTATAATGTTATTTAAAAAATAAATCTGTTAAATATTAGTGGTAAAATCTGTGAATAAGTGTCATTTTAACAATGTATGTAATATCCATGTAAATGCAGGAAATCAATTACAATGATTTTGATCACAGTACCTGATAGAAATTACATTTTTATGCCATTTTTACAATACAAAAGACAGAACTAGAACATTCTATTTGCTATTATCTAAACCCATTTGCATCATATGCATATACACTCGATTTTACTGCCCAGAATAACCAAAATTTCCACTTCTAGCAATATTATATATGAACCAAAACTATTAAATTTACGTTAATTAACTTAACTATACATATTAGATATGAAATAATGTGAAATATGCAAATTATTTCATATCTAATATAAAAAAAAAATTGTTGACATGCCAGTTAAGATTGGGTAAATGGGTTAAATAATTCAAAATGTCAAATTAGATTAGTCAGGATGGCCAAGATTTAAATATAAATATATATATTGGTGCAATAAATGGAGGTGCCCAAAAGAAAAAAAAAATTTTTTATTAAATATTAATTTAATTATTTATACCAAACAGAAAAGCAATAACAATCTATCACTGATATATTTTTTAATAAGCCATAAATAATTAACATTCTTATCAACAATAATTCTTATCAGAAGCAGTAATATTCAATGAGATATTGACAGCTTACATAATTTTAAGATACCGATAAGATTTCAATGAAACAGTCATCAAAATGTATGGGCTTAAATAAACTTTGACCTTGCTGAAGTATCCCAATCATATTTTAAGTTTTTTAAATTTATAAACATGATTATTGAGAATTATACTATTAATAGGTAAATCTCTAACTTAAAAACATATTTACTTCATCTGTAAATCATTTAATTTTTATTACTAAACTCCACAACAATTATATCAATGAAAAAAGATTAATATTAATTATTATTTAATCTAATGAAATGCCATTTTAGATAAACAAACTAAAACACAAAGAACTACTAAAGTTAAAGTCCACTACATAAATTAAATGCACATTTTTCCTTCTAACATCCATTTTTTTTTGTTTTAAAATATTCAAGTGTTATATATAATTCAAAACAAGGATTTAGGAAACATAATTTATTACTACACTGGTAATAAATGTGATAAGGAAGTTCCAAATAGTCACTATTACACAGCAATTGACAAAAAGTAAGCATTAAATCACATAAACTTGATGGTATTTATTCAAGACCAAGTCAATAGCCATTAAGATATATGAAACCCTTACTTTAACATAAACTTAACTTTAACATAATAAACAACATTATAATTTTAATACATACATCATAAGGATATAATAAAAATATTTTTATTAAGCATTTATACTTAAATTTAAAACAAAATTTGGAAATAAATAGCATTTTCAAAGTTTTCAATTAAAATTAGAACAAACATAATTATAACATTTTTTTCCTAAAATATTGTTGGCCTGATAAGTAAACGTTATGCTATGATCATGTTTCATATTCATAACAAATATTAAAAAAGGAAGATAAAATGCAGTTAAGATGTTATAACAATTGTAATACAGAGAAATGAAGTAAATTAGTTAGAGCATAGCAGCCAGAGAAAAGAAGATTTTAGACTTTAATTTACTATCACCTTAATTAATAATTGTAAGATAATTTAAAGTCGTTATATAGTGCTTCACATAATTTCGGTGACGTGACATATCTATCAAACTTGGAGCATATATCGTAATTTAAATTTTAGCGCATAAATAATTTGTTAATAAATTTGGGTATACCTGATCTGCAATATCTTCGGCTGTAGACACATATTCATTAGGAATTTGCATTTTCACAACAGAACCACAATCACTAACATGAAAACTAAATTTCACTGTCGTTGAACTCGTAGTCACTTAGAACTCGAGTGACGTGTGGATAGTTGGATATACTTCCTGTTCAAAAAACTACCTACAGAATAGAACTTTACAAAATATTAAAAGTTTGATAAAAAAATGTTAATGAAAATGCAAAACTATTTTTTCGAATTGAATATATTTCATTCTCTTGTACCAAAATTCAGGAGTATTTTTAGTCATTTAATGAAGAAACCGGATGTTTTTGTTATATTTGATTAAACGAAATGTCAAATGTCAGATTTCGTATATCAATTTCCTTTATCAGGTAACATAATTATATCACGATATACTACAAACTTGGAATTTAATAAAGATTTTCAAAATTGTGAACTTAGTTATCTACTTCATATAAAATAATAATAAATACTTATTTCATACCATAACTAAAGTTACAAGTAAAATTATAAAATAATTTATAAGTACATGTATTGCCGATAGATATAATATAGATATTGATGATAAGAAATAATTTATTTTAAGTAATTTTTAATTTATTCTTACACGTAATATATATATATCAAAAAATGAAGTATATAAAAATTTAAATCAAATGTAGCTAATTACTACTTCTATAGTTTCCTCAAGATTTAGAACAAATACAGAAATGTCAAATTGTCTATCTAACCTTAATGTCTGTTAAACTTATCTGTAAACATTTAAAAGCATTTGTTTATTGTAGTTACGGTATACTTCTGAAAAGATTGCATTTTCAAAACAAAATAAGACTTAAACATGCTAGAAGTTACTTGTAATGATCGTTTGGGTAAAAAAGTTAGAGTAAAGTGCAACCCAGATGACACGGTCGGTGATTTAAAGAAGTTGATAGCAGCACAGACAGGAACAAGATACGATAAAATAGTCTTAAAGAAATGGTACACCGTATTCAAGGACCACATCAAGTTATCTGATTGTATCCTTTGCATATCTTCGCTGTTTTTTACGCACTGAGTTACATTGTAATTTCCAATAAAACAAATTGTGTTAAACGACGTCTTCTAATAATTGTAAGATAAGTTGCTATATATGGATATATTCATCTTTTATATATAATTATGTACTTTCTGTGTCGCAAGTACAGTCTTATCTGTTAACTCTAAATTGTTTGTCTAATATATGTATATAACATATTACTCAAAGACAATTTGAACATAAATGGTTTTTGCAGGATGGGGTTTGCAATTACATCGACATTTTTTCAGGCATGAACTGACCAGTTTGTCACAAGCCTGGGATGGTGTTTTTGTGACCTTATTATGGACGATGATAGAACCAAAGTGTACTAGATCAGACTAATTTAGTAGTAAAAAAATAAATTTAAATATAAATTACTTTTATATTTAAAAATTTGCTACATATCCAGGTAGATAAGTATGATGAAATAGGTAATTAGGACGTAAGTTCAAGGAACAAGTATCAAATTTCCATTTTGACCTTCATAAGATAATTTTATAAAGACCTTTTGAAAATAAAAATAAAAAGACCTTAAAAGTATCTCAGATGAAATTCACGATGGGATGAACTTGGAGCTGTATTATCAATAACGAAGAATGCTGCAGTAAATAATTTATAAATAAATTAAGTTATAAATAATAACAAATTTTAAGAAAACTAAAATGCATTTTCTTTATCACCCTGTCTCTTCTACACCAAAACATAAAATTGTTGTAATGTAGCTGACATTAAACTTATTTTATTGAACTTTAACATGTGACAATATATACTTTGTTACTTCAAATAAGATAGGAAACAATTATACATGATGATAGCAACTAAAAGATGATGTTTGTTAGTAGTAAATTATGTAAGAAGTAGTTTGCAGTTTACTCACATATGAGCACCTGGCATGATATTCCTAATGCTGATAGTGGTAAGGTACTTTAGAGTGATAAAGTACCACACTACTGCCAATTGTGTTTCAACATTACTGTTTGGCAGTAGAATAACAGCCAATACAGTGGTGGTTGTATTAGGCCCTGAGGAAGTGTAGCACACAGGTTGTATAGTGATTAGGTGACCCATGCTGAAGGAGAACTGTTAAATAAGCATGTAATTCAGATTAATTAACCTGGCATTCAAGAAATAAATCATGTTAGCCTACCCTGCAACCATGGACTCTAAAGGGTTTGAAATGTCAGGTATATAAAATTAAGGTAATGGTGATCAAATCATGGATTAGGAAAGCTTTTGATTTTTCAAAATATCTAAGCAACATTTCTTTGAAGTATGTAGATTATGTGGAGGTATTTAGATTTCAATGCATATCGGAATTGCATGTGTAAACAAATCGGCCAGTTGTGAGATGGAGGAATTTAGTACCACTTAAAGTGTTTTTAAGTAGGCTTCAGGAAATGTGTGCGAAGCATATGCAAGTGGCATATGACAGGATGCACGTCTTATATAGATATATCACGACGCGATCCGAGGCAAGACCCCTCGGAAGGAGGTTCAAACTTCGGCTTGAATCTTAATCGATAGGGAACCTAAACGGAGGAAGGTTTACGTCGTTAAGTGATTCAAAAGCGACCGGATAAACGATAATACCGTGTGTAAGTTGCGAATCTGGGACCTAGCGTCCTCCGGTGGACGCGCTGTAACGGGTGCGTGTTGATCAGTGAAAGTGGTGCGAAGTCGTGCAGATAATAATAATACTTTATTTCAAGTACACAGTGGTTTACCATATATATATACATTGAAATGCTTGTAGCAGAAAACCTCACTCTTCCATAACAATAACTACTTTGTGTATTACATAATAGACATGTTAAACTTATAATAACTGTTATAACATTGTAGTAATGATTTTATAGAAAACTATATAAAATAAATAAAAAGAAAAGTATGAAGAGTAACAACATGTGGTTATATTTTTGTATAAAATACAAAATATATTTTATACAAAAATAACCACAAAAAGATGTTAGAAGTTGTGCGTACGTGCATTTGTGCATTTGTGTGTGCGTTTGAAAAACATAGTTTTTAATCATGTTCGTTGAGCCCTTTCAAGGTCAAATAATTTAGTTTTTGAATACGCGCGCTAACAAGTTCTATGTGGTATTTCATCTGTGAAATTTTGTTGATAATTGGACATGTGCAGTGTCGATTATTGTTGGAATGACATTGATGAATTTTCTACAAAAGATAGTGTCAGGTTGGCCTCTATTAGTCAAGGAGAAGCATATAAAATTTGTCTTCTGTGTGTTGAGCATAAGTATGTTCCTTTGTAGCCAAAGCGCTACCCGAGACATTCTGAATTTCGCAGACCTTGGTACCGACTCCTTGTTTTCACCATTAAATACTATGGCAGTGTCATCGGCATATGAAAAAATTCGGGCACCATTTATCTCCAACTTACATAAATCATTTAGGTAAGTTAAAAACAACGTGGGCGCGAGCACGCTGCCCTGAGGAACACCAAAGGTGATGTTAGAATCCCTGCTAGTATGTTGCTCGATTTTAACCTTTTGCTTTCGATCCGATAAATAATTCTCAAATAGTTTGAGAGGCAATTCCTATTGATTCCAACTTTCGTATCAGTATAGGTGCTGAAATCGTGTTAAGTTCACATATGTAAGATGTAATAGCTATTACTGTTTCTTCTCTTGATTTTCCTTGTCTGAAGCCATACTGTGAATTGGATATTCTTTGATATTTCGTTAGTCGTTTGTTTAAAAGCTTTTCCAGTATTTTTGAAATAGACGGCAAAACTGATATTGGTCTGTAATTGTTAATGTTATTTTTGTCTCCATTTTTATACACGGGAATAAAAATGGATCTTTTTAAGGCTATAGGAAAAATACCCGTACTAAAACAAAGATTACTTAAATTGACTATTATTGTCACTACCTTTAGTTTTGCCATTTAAGAAAACTAGGAGGTATGTTATCCCATCCATAGGAGCTATTTGTTTCCAGATTTAAAAGAATATCGCGCACTTCGATTATGTCTGTGTCCAAGAGACCAAAGAATTTAAGAGGAGGGTTCACTTTAACGAGACTAGTTCTGGAATATATGTTACCTGATAGAATTATATTTTCAGCTGCTTTCCTATCTTAAAAAAATAATCGTTTGCACTGTTTGCTGGCCCAATTGGGCAAGAACTATAATAATAATATAATAATATCATGGGACATCTCACACATTGCCATCTGATCCCAAACTAGGCAGAACCTGTACTATAACAATCAGACAACTGATAAACATACTTATATATTTTTAAATATATACTTATATAGATAATTAACACCCAGACACAGAA
>DWHO01003054.1:0-12477 GCA_018247575.1 Eurytides lysithous rurik | reverse complement strand
TCCACCGTTGTGGGCACTGTGGGCATGCCCACAACCCCAATTTACTAGTTGCACCTAACTGGTAAAGTCTCACACAGTAAAATAAGCAATAAAAAATAAATGTCCACTCGTGTGAAGTCGAGACATGTTATTAGTTGTGATAAAGTTATTTGATGTAAAATGATGTTTAATTTAGTTTGTAATCGATGTTATCATTTGAAGATCGAAAATAACTCAAACTAAAAAATCGTTGAAAACGTGATCATGATCGTTCATGAGCAGGTTCGTACTCCAACTCGCATTTGGCCGACTTTTGGGTGGCTGTGCCCACGACCTTTTTTGAGGGCTGGGTCCTTATGACATAACGGCATTTAACATGCATACATTTTACAAGGACAGACGCCCAGATTCGGAACAATTAATCGTAGTCTGTACAAACTTTTGCCCCAGGTGGGAATCGAACCCACGACCACTGACGCCGAAGTAAATAGATCAGCAACTGCGGTCATCGTATATTGATCTTTTTGTTGTTGTATTTATTTTCAACATTACCCCACAACAGGATACCGTAACACAGAACACTATAAAGATAGCTAAAATAAATGCATCTAGATGTATTAATATCGCCAATTGTCTTACTTGTCTTTAGACGATTGATCCAATTGACGGCTGCGCTGACTTGACCTGAAAGTGTCATAAGCATGGAGAGTCATTCAAATATTGTAAAAAGAATTGACTCAAAACGAAATGTTCTGTCGAGGAAATATACACCCCTATGTAGACGGGAAAAATAATGGAAAGAGGAAGGTAGCAAATGGTAGGATGCATTTTTTTTTTATTTATAATAAATGATGCCTCTCAGCTTTCTTTCTATTATCTATAAAAAAAAAGGCTTTATAAATGAATTTAGTAATAAACAATAAACGTTAACACTAAAAATTATAATATATTAAAGACAAAAATAAATAGATGAGAGTTTTATTGCATACATTGAAAAGTACACGGTAAGAAACAGGCATAATATGTATTTAAGGCAAAGTTTAAGATCTGCTCCTCCAGCATGTTTGTATTTCACAATATATGTGTATATAAAGATATCATTTACATTAGTAAAGGTTTAAAGTAGTTATTTTGGGCAAAATTAGTTATTATATAAAAAAATACAATTGATTGGCGTTATATTTTATTTTGTACTTATAACTCAGTTTCACAGTCCACCTAGAGTAAGACCATGGTCAGGGCGAGATTTTAGCATAGGCTAATTGCTTAATCAGCTTAAACCAAAATCAGGCAATAGACAACATAGACTGAAGCTTTTTAGTCCGTGGCCTCAAGATCATGAGGGGCCTAAATTCAAATTGTACACAAAATTAAAATTACTTCTTTTTAAGATAGATTAGATTAGATTATTCTAGATTTTGCTTGAACAGAGTTCCATTTATGGTTTAGTTTAAGACTTAAAATTCATAACATTCATGCATAAACTTTAAATGCAATCACACAAATATATACTTTTATTATCTCTTATGTAATTTGCAAACTTAAAAATGAGAAATGAAAGGCCCTTATAAGTGAAAAAAGCTAAGGTCTCTTTTCATCTAAATCTGGCCTAGACTGTAGTAAATCAGCAGTGATATGCAAGGGTTACTATCTTTCAGTCAAATAGACAGTTTTCAAATATTCTCAGCACTCTGCTGATGATACCTCCCTAATATTCAAGGTTGAGCATAATCAAAAACTACTGTGGAACCCTAATCACTCAACACTTGCAGGTCAACTCAGTGCTGCTGTCTTTGTAGTATGGAAAGAATTGATGGATGTTGGATGTAGTGTTCTATCTTACGGTATCCTATAGTGGGGTAATACTGTTGAGATAAACTCAGAATTTATTCTTCAGAAAAGAATTGTGTGGGCTATTTATAACCTGGAAGCTTGAGTATCCTGAAAGATGATTTTAAAAGAAGTGGTATATTAACAGTTGTCTCATAATATATACTTTGTAATATATTATTTGACAAAATCTTAATATTTTATAAAAATCAGTGACAGACAAACAGTGAGTACTTTTCATCATCATTTCATTTCATCCCCAAAAGGTGAAAAAATTCTTCATGTGCCTTGGTATACACATATTTAATAAAATTCCACAAAATATCTTAGATCTACCACTTTTCAAAGTAAAATTAAAAACATTTTATTGCTTTAGGTTTATTAGACTGCTCAGGAGTATCTGGTAAATCATAATGCTTAGAATTCAACTGATTGTCTTATATGTCTGTAGGACAGCTATTACATTATATTAAGGTTGAACATACTTTAACAATATTCTGAAAGAGTAACTATTGAGTTTCTTGCTGGCTATTCTCAAAAGAACTGCATTCCGAACCAGTGGTAGCTTCCTCAAAAAACAAAATATAAAAATGTTGATTGAAAAGTGCTTGTAAAGGTTTATTTGAATAAATATATATATTGATTTGATTTGATTGATTTCAATAACTCAGCACAAAAATACGCTTTATATATCTAGTAAAAAGAACATCACAGAGCTTAAGACATTTTAGATATCTTAAGTTTCAAAACTTTAACTTAAGTTTCAAAACAGTGCAGTACCACTATGCCATCAGGGACAAGAAAGCCAGTTGTTTATAATTTCATAAAAACAGGTTTACAACAAGTATTTAATGTACTTTTTTTTAATGGCCATAAAATTACAATCACCGGCCAGAGTGTAGTATGAATGAGAAATTATTGAAAGACTCCCATCATTGAAAGAAAATAAACAAGATATTATGTACTGTAAGAACTAAGTTGATTCGATAAACATTCATTGTTCACTTCTCATACTTACTATGTAAATTAATATGGTAAAATTTAGGCAAAAATTTTGAGACTCCTTTGCATCACATCTATGTGTACGAACGGATAAGGACTACAGGCAAATATAACTTAAATGTTTTATATCTTACAAGAACATTAAACAATGTAGATAGAATATATACTTCACTTATTACATTCATACCATCAATGTTAATTTGTCGTATCATAAGTTGTCAACCTAAGGTTGCCCGTTATAAATATATTGTTATTTTGTGTATCCCAGATATAAATAATGATTTGTTTTTATTGAAATTTGGAAATTAGGAAGTAACTCGAACTTTTGATGGTTTACATAAGTGAATGTCATTTATTTCATGCTAATTTTAAAGATATCAGGGCCATTAGCAGCATGGCTTGTCAAGTGGACTAGGGCTGGCCCGAGGCCTCGAACTAAAATTTTAGTTGCAGAAGTAATAATAAGTGTATCGGCTTAACTTTTATAACTATTGTGCAACGCAATGTGCTGAACCGAGATACACATATCCTACTACTTTTTCTATCTGATGACCAGTATGGTTATCAAATTGAACCATTTTGTGTTTCATTAAACTGTTTTTTTAAATGATCAACGTATACTTCCGTCTATATTTTTTATATCTGAAAGGATATTTAATCGATTATTCAATAATTTGCATTGTTTGAGGCTAAAAAAGCAGCAGCAGCGGAAAATCACGTTAAAACAGAAGTTTGTTATTACACTAGTTATCATTTCAACTAGTTCTGCCTTCTGTTATAAATTACTGAATTTAGTAATAATTTGAAACGCTATTTGCTATCCATGATTAAATAAGTGATAATGTTACGGCCGTTTTTTAGAAGAATAAGCCAAATATTGGTTCAATAGTGTTAAGCAGTCACAATTTCGTTGTCGATACGACGAACATACGTAAGTAGTGAACTTATGACTAAATTGACCGCAAACACACTGACGGACTCATAAACTGCGTCAATGTTCAAGATGCGTTTAAAATAAACATTTTAATTGAAACCTATAGTTTGAATCATCAACTTCATAACAGCGTAGTATCATATCCGTAAGTGTATGTTTGTATACTGGAAAGAACCATTCAACAAAAACGGTCAATATAATAAAAATTGGGTTTTAGTTGGTTTATTGAAAAATTAGTTTTTATAATAAAATAGTTACCGTTTTGACAAACCATATCGATGAACACAAGTTCCGTTCGCCCCATCATCGAAATGCCACCCAACACGAACCGACTCCAAAAGGAACACGCTCCTCAATGCAACTTTGAACATATCTCTCCCCACGGCAACGATAGACTCTTTTGCGGCCGTCTGCGCCATTTAAACATATCCTACATTGATCAGTGAACAATATGGCCATTAGGCCCATTGCTCTTCAGTCCAGTTGCTCAGGTGTTCGCGCGCAAATCTTAACTGTAAGCTGCAAACAGCGTTAGACCAATTGCTGGTCTAAAAGGGTTGATTGTCGCTTCTTTAAGCCTCCTTATTGTTCGTACACTCACGTTTACTACACGCACTTCATTGAGCTCTTTTTCAATGTTTATTGACTTGAGGAAAAGATTTCGTATGGAGTGGTTGCTCGAGTTTTGCCGATACCCAGTCTCCTTTTGTAAGAACCTGTCTCTACAAACCTTCGGTACACTCTAAAAACCGTCGACTAAAGAAAAAGCGCGACTGCTTAAAAAACGTTCAATGAAATATACGCTCTCCGGGCTTGTTAATTACTCTAAGCGTGAAATCGTTTAATTAAGTTTTGATCACTAGTTGGGTCAACGTGTAGTGCTAGATTTAAACCACTGCTTTAAAATGATCAGCGTTTGTTTTGGTTAATACTGACTATTTCCGAAAAGATATTTGATCAATTATTCCATGACTTATGTTGCTTATGACTTTAAAAGCCGCAGCAGCGGAAAATCATGTTAAAAGGAACGGGCCGTTTACGGTAGTAGAGCCACGCAGCTGTTCCCGCTACCAAATGGGCCGAACCGGATAAGTACCACGACCTCACAAAAAAGGCGTAAGGTAGAAATGTTTTTGTTGCCGCGTTCGCTTCCCTCCCCTTACTCCTTCTACCAACGTTTTCTACCCCCCCCCCTTTAAAAACTGGCAACGTATTTGTAAGTACTATTTTTTGCAAATGTCCATGGGTGGCGGTGATTGGGCCGCTGGCTCGTTTGTCAGCCTATTAATAAAATTAATAAAAAAAATATTGTCATTATACAGGTGTTTTAAGCAGTTTGTATTGGATTGTCTTATGTGTAACTGCTGGATTTTTATTTAATTTAACAAAACCCCTCTGTTTGTGCTATTCGTATTTAAATATGAATATGTGACATTGTATTATGGCCATTATTTAGAAAAATAAGTCAAATCCTGCTCCTCATATCACTAGCGAGGAGCATTATATTATGACATATTTAAATCAAACTATTTAGATGGAAAGAAAAGCAAACTAAATATATAAATGAAGCGTAAATTTAAAGAAAAAAAAAGTGTATATATGACTTTCTATCATTGCCATTAATAATACTACCATTAACTTAAAATTATGCCCTTATTTAAAATTATACAAGAAAACAAAGATGGTTTTCGCTACGATCCATACTTTTATTTTTAATATCACGTACTGTAAAAGTATTTAATTTTTACCGGAATTTTATCAATATCGTAGTGAGCATCACTACGTTACCGTGCAGTATGAAAAACGACTACATTTAGACATAAATGACAAGTCGATTGCAGCGTGTCATCTCTTTCTTTTGAACTATTAAGGATATTTGATGAAAGAGTGCGACTACTAAAAAAACGTTTAATTAAATGTGTTACTCCAAGGCACCGAGCGATAAGAGGTGAAGAGGGAGGTGAAACAGGGTTTAGGTGTAATTATGCGATCGTGTTATCACCACGCGTGATTTTATTCAACTTTTGCATCAACATATTGTAGTCCAGAATAGTAAGCTGATTAGTTCATAAAAATTCAACGAAAAATTAAAAGTTGTCGAAGCAATTATCGTAGTTTAATAAACGACTGTGAAGTTCGTGCTTCCATATTTCATTATAGAAACATATTTTTGTAAGTATTTGTTACTTATTACAGAGGAAAAGAATATTTGTATTAGACATATAAACAACGCGAATTCTTATTTTAAGATCGTTAAATTTTTTTACAATTGTCTTAGTGTTATAGAGAAATCATGGTGAAGGCGAGAAAATACGTCGTGAAGAACTATTTTAAGGGTGTTCCCAAACGAGAGGACTACGAAATTGTGGAATATGAGTTACCGCCATTGCAAGACAAGGAATTCTTGATGAAAGTAGAATATGTAAGTGTCGACCCATACCTGCGTGCTTATAATTCATTCAATAAGGTACCTTATGATCAATTTGGTTATCAAGTTGGAGTCGTTCAAGAAAGTAAGGACACTGATTTTCCAGTTGGCGTCAGAGTAGTAACGCACAAAGGTTGGTCTGACTATAGTGTTGCTAAAAACAAAAGGGATACATTTGATCACGTGTATAAACTTCCTGACTTGAAGGGCCTGTCGCCCTCATTAGGTGTGGGAGCGGTGGGCATGCCTGGTGCCACTGCGTATTTCGGCTTTTTAGAGGTCTGTCAGCCTAAGGCCGGTGAAACAGTGGTGGTCACCGGTGCCGCGGGAGCTGTTGGATCCATAGTGGGTCAAATAGCCAGAATCAAGGGTTGCAAAGTCATTGGTTTTGCCGGATCTGATGATAAAGTAGAATGGCTAGAGAAAGAGATCGGCTTTAATAAGGCTATCAATTACAAAACTGTAGATGTGGTTAAGGCTCTTAAGGAAGCGGCCCCCAATGGTGTCGATTGTTACTTCGACAATGTTGGTGGTGAAATAAGCAGCATTGTTATTAATCAAATGAACAGATTTGGAAGGATTTCGGTGTGTGGTAGCATAAGTTCGTACAATGAAGATTCAACTGAGCTACCAAAAGCAACCATTCTGCAGCCAGCTATGGTGTTCAAACAGCTTAGGATTCGAGGTTTCCTGGTCACTGAGTGGTACGAGCGTTGGCCTGAAGCCTTTTCTCAACTTGTAGAGTGGGTCAAAAGCGGAGAATTAAAGACCAAGGAACATGTAACGATTGGATTTGAAAATATCTTCGATGCTTTTATTGGAATGTTAGCAGGGGAGAACACAGGAAAAGCGGTTGTTAAAATATAGATATTTTTTAAGTTTGTTGTAACGGTGACTTATTGGCATAAGTTGAATATTTCATTTATATCTTATGATTTTTCTCTGTAATAAGATGTAATATAATATAATAATATATAACACTAAACTTTGGAACAATGTAAATAATCATAAAAATAAAAAATAAATACACTTTTTATTTTTATAATATATTAATCGGGGTGTATTTTTTTACCTTAATATTCACCCTATTTGCCACCTACATATATAATAAACCTAAATGTGTAATGTCATAAATTTACAACATGAAAAACCTTTTTCACAAAACCTAAATAAGTATTTAAAAAAAAAACTAAATGTTACAAAAAGCAAATAATCGATACTGTATCTTACGTTAATTTATTCATGTTTAAAAATATTCGATTCATAAAAATTCAAAATTTTAAAATGATTTCTTTAAAAATAAATTCAATTCAAACTGCCAAAGGCACTATACCTTCGAATAGATAACGTAGTTTTACTAATCATCTGTGTAGAAACAAACCAGGGAAGATAACATTTCAAGGAAATATGAAGTTGTCGTAATTGTAGTGTAAATTTATTTCTATTAGACTAGGGGTGTTAATTTAGCCAATTTCGTATTTGGCGACTGTTAGACTCTTCTAAAGATATCGTCATTTATTTTGTTTGTGGAACGCAGCCATACATTGAAAAATCAAATTTTGAATACCAAAAGCAATAACTGGTTTTAAATAATTGCTTTTCCATAGCGTATTATTTAGATATGTGCATTGATACTTTACAAATAGTACCTTTTATAAAAGTTCACTAATATCGGATACAACATTTCTCAGAGAGCAAAGTTACATTTGCCCTCTGACAAGTTTTGTTGCATTCATGATTCAGTAATCTAGAAAACTGGGCACAATCTTACGACATAACGTCGTCGTTAGACTTTGGTGCACTAATCGTAAACACGCTTTAGCAGAGAATGTTACATTCCCAGCAGCATCGCAAATCAAAAATCTAAGTTTCTATCGCCTATTCTTCTCAGGAATGAGGCGTTTTCCTGAACAGGTAATAAAATCATTTGACGTCAAAAAGCGATTGTAAAACAATCCGATTTTGAATAAAAAAAATTGACTTTGACACAATTTTTGTTTTTATTGATCCGACGCCGTTGTCTCTTAGCAGATTTGCTCTTTTGATGTCTCCGATCTCCTTCATAATTATAACAGAATCGCGGAAGAAGACCAGTACCATGTTAATTTCTTCACCCTTTAATCTACTACATCCAGAGAAAAAGGCAGAGGAGGGTTTGATGGTTTGGGGTCCCAACTTCTTGGATTACTGGTATTGCGTAGACCGCCTCGCTCGCTATCCTCCGTGGAGCGGCGAGGCGACAGCCGCATAAATGGCGCAGACTGTCACATGCATGTCAACATCGCCGCTTTTCCCATTGCATGACGACATGCCGCATAACATGTTTAAAAGTTTTCATATTATTGCATGATAACGCATGGCCGCCATGTCGCGAAAGAGCTTTGCAGTACTTAAAGTTGAAATTCCTTTCATAGACTGATCACTAAAATACACATAGTTTTCTCATCTCATAAATTTTTGTACTTAATTTTGACTCGATTTCGTTTTGAACCACCTTCCCTTAAAAGACGTATCCAATCCTTCTTGCCTCTTAATTGCTTGTTAACTTATGCAACTTGCCTTTGTTAACTTATGCACATAGTGGATAAATAAATTGATGTCCAAAATCAAAAAGGACCAATCTTTAAAACGTTGTACGTATTGTACATATCACAATGTAGTACAAATTTAAATTAAAAGCCATCCTATAAATCATATAAGTCAATACGGACTGATTGTTAATACATGACACAATGACAACATATCGATTACTTTATGGTATAATGATCTGTAATTTCGCTATCAACCTGATATTATGTTGATATAACTTTTATTTGCGCACGTAACACACTTTCATATACATATATATTCGCATACATATATCATGTAATAGAGATATTTAAAAAAACAAATCATCGTAACTCAAAGTAATCGATAGGTTATTAGTTAAGATAAGAATATAAATAGCTTACACTAATCTGTGGTCTACTAGTCACCTTCGGACGGTCGAACAGTAATTATGGTGAAGGCAAGGAAATATGTCGTGAGGAACCATTTCAAGGGCGCTCCCAAACGAGACGACTACGAACTTGTGGAATATGAGTTACCTACAGTGCAAGATAAAGAGATACTAGTCAGAGTGGAATGGATAAGTGTGGACCCATATCAACGCGCTTACAACACATCAAACAAGGTACCTTATGACCAATTTGGTCTTCAAGTGGGGACCGTGCAGGAAAGTAAAGACAGTAAATTTCCCGTTGGCACTCAAGTAGTGACCCACCAAGGTTGGTGCGATTATACGATTGTAAAGGCTGGGGTTCCTCAGGGACCCATGAAGCAAATCTACAAACTGCCTGATTTGAGAGGTCTGTCACCGTCATTGGGAGTTGGAGCAGTTGGTATGCCAGGTGCTACGGCTTATTTAGCCTTTTTAGATATATGCCAACCGAAAGTCGGTGAGACAGTAGTTGTCACCGGTGCCGCGGGGGCCGTTGGATCTCTCGTGGGTCAAATAGCCAAAATCAAAGGTTGTAAAGTTATTGGCTTTGCCGGCTCTGATGATAAAGTAGAATGGTTAGAAAAAGAGCTTGGTTTCAATAAGGCCATCAACTATAAAACAGCTGACGTAAGTAAAGCTCTCAAAAAAGCAGCCCCTAACGGCGTTGATTGTTACTTTGACAATGTGGGTGGTGAAATAAGTAGCATTATTATAAATCAAATGAACAAATTTGGAAGGGTTGCCGTATGCGGTAGTATTAGCTCTTACAATGAAGATGCAACTCAGCTGCCGAAAGCAACAATATTACAGCCAGCCGTGGTATTCAATCACATTTTGGTTCAAGGCTTTTTAATCTGGGAGTGGTTTGACCGCTGGCCCGAAGCCTTTCCTCAGCTTGTAAAATGGATAAAAAGTGGACAGCTCAAAGTAAGAGAACATGTGACGGAGGGATTTGAAAATGTTTTTGATGCTTTCACCGGAATGCTTGTAGGCGAAAACACAGGAAAAGCAGTTGTTAAAGTTACAAATAAAACTTATCAGCCGAGTTCTAATTTGATCAGTCAAATTTTCTGTTGTTCGAGGCGATTATGAAAAATTACACTTATTTTAAACTTAAAATGTATAAAGTTTTTCAAAACCAAGCCAGTGATCATATTCAAAAAAACATGTGTATTTTATCACCCGAATTATATGGCTAATTGATTGAAATTTGCAATATTTGGAGGATCTATTTACCTTTAATAGTATTAAAAGCCAGGTATTTCGGTGAACGGTGAAAAATGTCCTGAATTAGTTAAAAAAAATAATTAAATACATCATTTATTTGATCTGTGATCTCTCAGAAGATAGCTCAGTGTTATGGCGCTCGCTTTAATACAACGCGATCTAGCAATCCGAATTACATGTCGGTGCCAATATTACAATTTTCTTAATTATTAATTAACAATAAATTGCTAAGTAACTGCTTGCCCAACGGCGAAAAAAGTATTGACGTATTCTGCACATCCAAGTCACGGTATGTCTTACGAACATGAAGTACGCCAATCCGTATTGAAATAGCTTGCTTTCTATGCCTTTAAACCTTCTTTATAGAGGCCTGTGCTAGCTGTGGGCAATAGACAAGCTGCTTAGCAACAAAATGTCGTATGAGATGGAAATCTAGACGAGTCTAGCTTACAGGTTAGAAAAGACGATACGCGGTAATAGGTGAAGTAAAATTATCGACATAATTACAAATCAAGATCAAGAATTGTCAATGAATAAAAATAAACAATCATATTGAAGATGAAAAATATAATTTCATTATGTAATAAGCATTGTCGTGTTTAGTGTGAGATAAGGATAGTGATGATGAGATGTACCAATTAAAAAATAATATTTTAGAAATGTTGTGTTTTATTTGACGTATGAACATAGTTATTTATCCGTTAAATTTTCATTCTTTAAAATTTATAATCGAACACAATTTACCACATTATCTAGTTTAAAGAATAACATATATTCTAGGCTTATCGTCTAATGCGATCTATCGCTGAATTTTTTAGATACTCTATCGATGCTATTCCTATGAGGGCTGTTAAGTATGCGAGCACTGTAACGTATAACGCATAATAAGTAATGAAATTAAAGCAAAAGTAAAACCTGCTAAATTCTGTAAGTTACTTCATCTTGATAACAAGAAAAAAATACGACATAATCATTAAAAACGCTAGTTACTTACCTTTTACAATAAAAAAGGTTTGCGCCAAGTTAATTCGTTTGTGTGTTCGCAAAATGGTAAAACCAACAATACCAACCAAATTAAATGATTATAACCAGGTTGGTACCTATTTTGCAAAAAGTATTAGCCTTGTTATTGAATAAATATATGTTAGTGACTGAAGTCTGATATGAATGAACAAATAAATTATCTTTCAGATATTGACATTATGAAGGTTTAACTCAAAATTTAACCAAATTCTTGATTAATTTTTTCAGTTATTTTAATTGAGTATGCAAACAAATGAACAATAGTAAAGAATTGCAAATTAAGTTATATACAGAGATAATTCATTTTTTTTTATTTAATCCCGTACTTTCCCACTGCAGCAAAACGCTCTTCATCGACTCCTTCTAAACGTTTTTACCGTGAGTTGTAATTCCATCCATTTGTTTCTAAAAACGCCTAGGTCATCTTGGTATTTTTTGCGAGATCAAATTAAACGTCTTCGACTGTCCTGAAATTTCCACCATGTTGCGATACCTGCTTAAGTGTGTGTAGATAATCACATGACGTTTTCATCAAGTCGCCATTATTATATAGCATCGAACGTTATAATAATAATTAGATATTTAATGAATGTCAGACCAATATTAAAACATAGTAAAGTTTAAAGCCTTACAAATTAGTTTTTTTTCTACAATTTCTCTTCATTATAAATAGCATAGAATAATAAAACCTTCGCTAATTTAACCTGGCAAAGAACGAGATTTTAAAATACGACAACGCTACGCTATGCTTAAAAGAAATGAAGTTTAGAATCTGTCCTCTGTTTAAAATTTTATTTCGTTTTAATTCGTAACACTTGACTTTTTGTATGTGTTATTCAAAATATGGAAAAATTGATAGACATATCTAATAACACTAAAAGCAGATTTTTTATCTGTTCATTTCCATATTTTTCTTCCTTTTCGGACAAACATAATATGTATATATATATAATTTAAATATGACATTATATAATGTGACACACCGTCATAGCGACGTATTCTTTTATTTAGATTTAAATAAATTTATTTATAGTAGTTTTAAGATGACAAAAGATACAATGTATCTGCCAAAAT
>DWHO01003053.1:0-12477 GCA_018247575.1 Eurytides lysithous rurik | reverse complement strand
AAATCACGGTTAACCTGATCGAGGACATCCGGAAGGCTTTCAATGGGTCCCTGAGCGTACAATTGGAGGTCATCGGCATAGAGGTGGTACGCACTTTTAAGGTCATTGGTGATAAGATTAATAAATATTGAAAATAAAATTGGAGAAAGAATTCCGCCTTGAGGGACACCAGCTACGATGTTAAGCCAGTTTGAGGATAACTCACCGACATTAACAGACTGTTGCCGCCCTCGAAGATATGAAGAAAACCATTCCAGCACATCATCAGAAACCATTAAAAAAGAGAGGATGGCTAAAAGGATATCATGACTGACGGTATTAAAAGCATTAGAAAAATCAATTAAAACCAAAACCGTGATTTTGGAATTTTCCATAGCTATCCTTATATCGCCAGTCACCTTGAGGAGAGCGGTGGTAGTGCTGTGGCCAGGTCTGAATCCGGATTGGAGAGGACTTAACAAATTATTGCTATGCACAAATCGGGAAAACTGACCAAGGACGCAGGATTCAAGGACTTTGGATAGGAAGGGGAGGATAGAAATGAGTCATTGTGTGATTGACACAGGATTTGTGGGATTGGCGCATTTAGGGAGTGGACGTACAAGGGCATTACGCCATAGGGAAGGAAAAGATCGAGTAGACAAGGAAAAATTAATTATGTGAGTAATGGGAGGTAGAAGGTGCTCTAGGATAGGGACAATCATACGGCGGCTAGGGTATTTAAATTTTAATAATATTATCCTTCTCTACTAAATATTATGTTATTGATTTTCATATGTATAAAATATTCAACAATGTGTATAGTTTGAATAAAGAATGGCTATTATCTTTAAAAAAAACGCCCAATAGTTCGGGAATATAAAGTATTATCAAAGTTCTTTAATACTTGTTTTCAAAGTGTCAGTGTCAAATATATATCGGATCTTGAAATTGAATTCTCTTTAAAAAGCTTTTAGCGATATTCTTCTCGTGCAAGAGCGGCGAGACGGTATCGCGAACTTGACTCGATTCTTTTTGGGCCAAGTTTATTTATAATCTGTGGGACGTATCGGATTTTTACCGCTCTTTTTATGGATGTTTATTCCCGCGCGAAAAAATGTGGGACGCGAACTTGCTCTCTTTAAACGACACGGAGCTCGTTTAAAACTTTTTTTTTACTAAATAAATTTACGTTATATTATTTAATGAGCGAAAAATAAGACGTAAAATAGCAAGTGAAGGTTTGAAAATGACAAAATACTTAAACTAATACAAAGTTGCGTTGATAGCATTAGATGTAAAGGTTTACTAGATGTGAATAATCAGACTCAATGCAAATACAATTCCCTGGCTGCGATCTCTTTTATAATTAAATTATTGTTCGTCATTATTATACAAAAATCTACGATCGTAAGTACAAAAACGCAAGAAAAAAATCTTGCGTTTTTTACCATAAACCAAAATAAAATTTAATAAGAAGTTTCAAGTTTGTCACCAAATTCGCAATCTTTAAAATTTTCGAATTCATGTTATTTAAAAAGAACTTAATTCACTCAATTCCCATGTAAGTACGTCATATATTTATCGATGAAACGACCTATTTAAGCTTAACCCAATCTTTTTAATTAATCATATGCTGATAAAAGGTAAAATAGACGTATGAGGTTAGTCAAACGGTATTAACAGATAGATCATCACTTACAATATAAGCGCTGTAACATCACAAGTTATTATTAGCGCGGAGTTTATATAAAAAAATATATAAAACATTATCCCGAGCTAGCAAAGCGTGATCCCCATAGGAGGCAACTACCAAGGTTGTTCTAGAAAACTCCGTAGTTTGAACTGAGACCATTTTATTTATGTCGCCGCTCATCACGGCTCGTTGGACGATCATTCTACGCCACAAAATTGCCCCGTTTTATAGTCTATAGTCGACTTTGACGTTAAAGAAGCCGAGGCCCGTGTTAGATTGCAATCACAACGGCTGAAGGATTATTGATTTGGAGAACTTAGCAAATTAATAAGTTTTATGATGGTTAAATCCCCCAAAAACACATTATCAACGGTGAGACAACCGTATATAATTGAAAGACGACTACCTCGTGTAAAGTCGGCGTAAAGTGGAAGTGTTTTTGCTTCCGTGAAGTGAGGTGGCTGGTGGCGCATCCCCTCCATCCTCGCTCTTCCTCCCGCTCCCACTGCTCCCCTCCATGCCTCCCTCCCGCTCCTCACCTCCTGCCCCCAACCCTACCAAAGGCTGGCAACGCAATTGCAAGTTCTGTTGCAAACATCCATGGGCGGCGGTGATCGCTTACCATCAGGTGAGCCGCTTGCTCGTTTGTCAGCCTAATCCATAAAAAAATGAATGGACCTAACACGAAATCATACTTCCATGCTATTACTGCAACAGTGTTGTAAAAACTAGACAGTAGTCAAATTTAAAAATCAGTTATGTACACCTTGGAATCCTAGAGAAATAAACAGGTGTTGACATAAATTCAGCACCCCGTTCTGCGTGTACCTAAAGTGCTTTTAATTTTTCACTGCATTCATGAGCACGAGAGCTAAGGCGATTTGCAAAATGCCTCAATGTGTCTTTTGTTGGAGTGTTTACAGATTATACGTTACAAAAACATAAATGCTATTTAGTATACTGAGTTAAAACAGTTCGTAAAGGTAAAATCTCTATGCTTTCTATCAAAAAAGATTGGAAATCAATAAGTAAATATCGATTATAGTCTTAACCTTCTGTTTATGCCTTTTTATATCGGCACACTACCGTGATTTCTTTATTCGACGAGGAAATCTATCATACCGTTTTATAATGCATCCCGAATGATAGAAGTGAGAAATATTAAGAAAGGATTCTCCCTTTTAAAGATTTTACTTTATCGGTTGCTTAAGAACAAGACTTGTAAAAAAAAAGCCTATATGATAAATACTCCAGGTTGTTTGATACTTAGTCTCTCGTAGATGAGCAAAGCAGTTATTGGATGTTATTTGCAGAATGTTGATTGCAGATGGTAACACCAGACTACTTAACCAGTTCAACTTGTAAAAATTATACTACTATAAAACACAACGTCTCCGCAGTATCGTGGCCAAATCGTCCCGTAAAGGGTGGGGTGATATTTCTTAATAGAGCCATAATGGCCTCTCCCGGAACGTTTTGGGGTAAAAATTATGGACTATGCATATTTCATTCGCGTTTTTTACACCGCCTCGAAGGAGTAGAGCTTCATTTTTTATGTCGCCAATTAGGGGCGGAGGGGCTGCCGTCCTGGTGTGCGTTACGTTGGCAACACTATCGCCACCGATTGCCCTATTTAATTAAAGTGAGGAAATAGAGTACACTCTATTTACTCAGTACTAACATTATTACCGTCTACAATCTGTATTAATTTTTTTTTTGTGAATTAAACTCAATTTATTTCAACATAAAGTGTTAAAAACATCTTGCAATTTAATTGTTCACTGTCTTAGAATTATTAGTATGTTGGCTGAAAATTGTTTTATTCTATCCAGAATTTTTCTTTGGCCGTATTGTATATTATATACTTATAATATTGCAAATAGTTAAGTTATGTTACCAATTTAACACACAGGTGTAATTTGTATGAAATATTTGCCTCATTTTTTAATGTTACTGTTATAAAGATATTTTTAACTTCTTAAATAATTAGAAATCGACTGTGGCCAATTTAAGGGGTAGACAGAGAAAACTAACTTTTCTGTGACATCATTTCGTCGTTATTGTTGACATAATTTTTTCTATAACTGAGTTCAACCCTGATGTAAAAAATATCGACACAGTCTTAAATGACTTCTAGTCGTTAATTTAAATCCTGAATTTACTTGGCACGGTAAACAATTCAGTAAATTGGGGGGCATATACACTCATATAAATGTTGATTAGTCGAAATACTGAACGAATCTTCTCGTCGAACAAATATTTTGTCATGGGCGGGAATCGAACCCTTCGGCTTTGCAGTCAGAAGCTGTAACTACTACACTGACAGGCCAGCAACATAAATTAGTCTAAACGGGGCTGACTCTAAGTTCTTGGGTTCTTCGCTGCACATGTCGTATAGCGCCATAAGATGGTACTTCCTTGTTTTAAATAATTACGCTGGTGACAAGAGACAATAGTCTTCTGTGTTCTGGTTTATAAACAATAATCTATAAATCGGAATACAGAAGTTCCTGCATACTACCAAAAATATCTTAGAGCTACCACTTGGCTCTTTTAAAACTAAAACCGAGAACATTTGGTTGCTTAAAGCTTATTACACTGTTCAGGACTTTCTGGTAGATCAAAATGCGTGGAACTTAATTGGTCGACTCGTATATGGAACAGCTATTATATTGTATTAAGGCTTAACATACTGCAACGGTATTTTAGAAGAGTACTGTTGAGTTTCTCGCCGACTGTTCTCAACAGAACTGCATTACGAGCCGGTAGTAGCTTCCTCACGAAAACATGTAAAAATAACGATCTAAAGTGCTTGTAAAGGCCTATTTGAAAAAATATATTTTGATTTGATTTGATACTACTTGGCGGAAGAATAACTGGTAATTCTGTATACTACCCCCGACGGAATCTGAGAACAATCACCCATCATTATCAATATTTTTTTTGTATTATTGTCATACTATTCGTATTGTAATATATTACATTGTGTAATAAGGAAGTCTCTAAAAAAATAAACGCACCAACATCGTTAACTCTAGAGTCTCACGATATCCATTACCAACGCGAAAGCTTCCAAGTCTAAATTCCCTATAAATTGCCGGCCATTCGCGCTAAGTCCATATTTAATCATCGATAGCCACAATAACTTACGTCGTTAAGCCTTCCGGGATAGAACCCGAGACCCCGGCATCATACCGTATCAAAAGCATAAATTCTTTGCAATTTCTTCGTTGCGTGATCGAAATGTCTAGTTCCACTTTCTAACACGCGTGAAAGGGATACACTGCGCGCCAAAGTAACATCCACAACACGGGTTTGTTTTAAACAAAAATTTTCACGCGGCTTCGTCCGTTTGTTTTTCATTTTCATATTGACCCAGTATTGTCCTGTTTTTAACCGACTTCAAAAAAAACGACGCGCTCAAATCGACTATATTTTTTATTTGTGTTACCTCATAACTTCTTACAGGGTGTATTAAATTTGATGATACTTATTATATTTGAAAACTTGTCGTGTGGTCCCATATTAATTTTAGCGAGATTTGAAGAGTAGTTTTCGAGTTAAGTTTAAAGTTGTTTAAAGAGTTTCCTAATTATTTGTATTTTTGTTGTAAACGGTATATCACAGGTCTTCCACAGAAGGTTAATATTTTCTCAGAAATTTCATTCTGATTGCACTTTGTACTACTTTAAACCAAGTAGGATTTATATGAACTCGGTTAATACATTTTATAAAAAAATTAAATTAATTTTTTGTTAGTTTTCTTTTTGGACGTAAGAAGCCTGTGTCACACTTCACCGTACCTCACTACATTTATGTTTAATTTTGTAACAACACAGTGTTGTTTTCCAAGAGAAGGACATTGCACAAACACACTTAAATCAATATCTTTCCGTTATTTCTTTCCAACTTTTTTCTTATCTAATAGACGAGAATTTGTTGGTAAGTAGCGTGGTAAAGAAATTAACGTTATTATTTTTTTTAAATACGCTGATTTTCAAATAGTGAACACAAACAAGGACAACAATATCTATACTATTCTATTGTTTATCTTCCCTTTTTTTAAATTATTAATTAACGTCGTAACGACGATAGTGACGAAACAGGATAACGGGACAATAGCGTTTATGGCAATTAAAATGATAAATTCAACGGCACACACGCCCCGTGTTTATAAATAAATCTCAGTGTTTTCCTGTTGTCTAACGGAAAAATATAATTTTAATTACTGAAAAATAACAATTTGCCCTTTTATAGCGCGACCCATCCGCGGCCGTGTTTTCCTTCCCCAAAAACAGTCTCGTTTTGTTTCCGAGCGGAGACGCGCGAGGGCGTGTGGTGGTCGCAATATGTTGGTGAATATGTGGCCGTACAACTTTGTGCCTAACAATGGGATTTTTCCGGAGGTATGCAACGGTTTTTGACCGACTTCAAAAAAGGAGGAGGTTGTCACTTCAATTGTTTTTTCTTTATGTGTGTCACATCGTAACTTTTTACTGGATATGCCGATTTTTATGATTCTGAGTATTTTTGAAAACTGGTACGTGTCGTGTGATCCCATATAAGTTTTAGCGAGATTTGACGAGTAGCTTTTGAGTTCTCCTCAATTATGCGTATTTTTCTTGTAAACGGTACATCGCAAGGCTTCCTCAGAAGGTTAAGGTTTCCTCAGAAATTTCATTCTGATTGCATTTTGTACTGCGAACATGTGCTTGAAACTAAGTAGAGTTTATACGAAGTAGGTTAATACATTTTATAAAAAAATTAAATTATTCAAGTCTAACTTGCCTAAACCATATATTAACGCATATTTTTAAGCCGCGTTAGATTAAACTGTACATTGGGACTGATTTACTTCAACAATAACCGTTGTCAACTTTTTCGAATGTTGACAACAAGGGCGTTAAAATTATGCAACAGATTAGCCTTAAGTGCTACTTTTTTACTAATATACAGAAATTTGTTACATGTTCCCCTCAATGTGGCCTCCACTGCACGTTCGCGTGTCTGAGGCAGTTTCTTTGCAATCGCACGGAACGAAGGGCCTCTCAATAAATATACCGGCGTATATAAACTGTGCCGAGTTCAGATTGCGCCAAGATTAAATTATACGCAAATGACGGACCCCCATGAGACCGCATGATATAACTGTATTCACTCACTTACTAATAGTGTACTAATAATAATGTAAACTTTTACAAAGATATTATGAAGTCGCTCCCATTGATAGAGCATAAGACTGATATAATCCTTACGGAGTTTGTTTTCTACATTTGAAATATAATAAAATACTCACGAATAACGTTCAGGCTGTTAGATAGATTACGTTTATAACAATATTAGGTCGCAATAATAGGCAGATGAAACAATTGAATAAATTTAAAAAGGAAACAATCCATCTCGCGAGCAGTTTCGAAATTTTAAAATCGAGTTTTAAGATCATATTTAAACTGTTTAATTTCGATTAACACGACCTACAAATCCAATGATACGTTTGCCACTTGTTTTTATTGTTTTAACTAATAGATATTTATAATATTTTCTCTTATTTTTTTTGCATAAAAACATCTCTCAGCCAGGGTGATTTTATAGCTGTATGCAAAATCTTGTTGATATTTATATAGGAGCAATCGCATCTCGTAATCTGATATACCAACGCTGTTAGAGCGGCCTAATAAACAACTGCAAAAAAACTCGGATAGAAATAATAAGCGATCTAAATAATTTCTGACTCTGTTGTTAATATAACACGTCGATTCGAAGTCAAAACATATCACGTGTCGTCAGATTTGTTACACACCAATAAACAAAGAGTATTTTGCCTGTTTCATGCTTTTTTATAAACATTACGTTTTAATACTTATAAAGTAAGAGAGAAGATTATAAAAATAAGTCGTAAGATATTTAAAATCTAATCAGAGATTGGTTGATCTAGAACAAATATTCTAAACTCGCGCGTTGTTAAATTTTGTAATAAATGGAATGGCAAATCCCTATTTTATCTGTTGCATTTTTTACCCTTCATAGAGTTTACGTAAGCCGGCGGTTGGAAGAGACACGAATACGAAGATACGGCGAAGAGAATGAAAACACGAAAAAAACTAAGTCAAACACTTGCTTAAGTGCATCGAAACGCAACGTGTTTTAACGACCGAACGAATGATATCAAGTCCCTATAATTCCGGCTTATCTGGCCCACGGTTCGAAGGCTATTTCTTTGCCGTGGCGAAATTATAGGACGCCCGGCGCCGAAGTTAACACCATCTATCGCGTAATGTGGTTTCCGCACGTACGAGGCGTGGCTTGCTGATATCCCCCCGAGTTTGGTGCCAGCCTTGGGTTATGATACGCGACATACGTCTGAGATACGTATCGGTTTTGGCTAGGTTAGGTTAGGTTAGGTTAGGTTATCGGTTTTGGTTACTCACAAAATTCTTCTACGTCCTTCTCGAATTATTTCCCGTGGGCAGTGGCGGTACTACTATAGGTACTATCCCAAAAACCCGGATTGCCCTACTAAAGAGTAAAATTTATAAAACATAATTAGCACGTAATTCCCGAATAATTTATTTTTAAATTTGAGCGTTGCGGGAATTATGTACTAATTAAGATTTATACATTTTACTCTTTAGTGGGGTATGGTAGTACCGCTACTGCCCGTGGGATATTTATACAAGATTATTTATTATAATAAATGTTAGATTATAGTTCTAACACTACACCATGGTCATTGGACAGATGAAGATGATTCGCGTCCCAATGTCATTGTAATAATGGGTCACCATTAAAACTTTTATTTTCGGTCTGTGTTCCAGTAAAACGTGATCCGTAAATAAGTCACATTTTAACAATGGTAATAATCGAGTAAAGTTATTCTTTACACAGATTCCCGTCTTGTTCCTACAAACGACCTACATAAGTTCCCACTGTTGGGCACGGCCCTCTATAAGGGCACGTGGCCCCAGTGCGTTTCAGCGGACTTTATATTTAAGAAACTTTTTTTTACTATTTCCTAAATACAGGTTTCCTCGCGATGTTTTCCTCCGCCGAACCATGAAACCATTCCAACGCAATTTGAACGTCATCGACTTCAATCGTTCGCTTCTAGAATCTTCGGAAACAGCTAGAGCGTACTGAAGGCATCTCAATAGAAAGCAATTTGCAAGCCCTTTGCTTGCCCATGCTGCGAATGATCATGACAATCTATCGTCCCTAAGCATTTAATCATAGACGATGTTTCTAGAATATTTTTGCGTGACGTTCAAATGCATGCAACTTTAAGATGTTGTTACCCTTTAACTTTTGTAGTAAAAAGATAAAGGGTTTTCACTGCTCAGTACAGTAAAATAATTATGAAAATTATACACCTCAGCAAAATCGGTGGCGGTACTACCATACAAGCCCAAAAGCCCGGCTTGTCCTACTAAGGAGTAAAATTTATAAATATCAATTAGCACATAATTGCCTCAACGCTCAAATTTAAAAATAAATTACTCTCCGTCCCTGAGCAAAATATGTAGGAAGTGTGATAAATTAGAAATGGCATATTTTCTATTTTTACGCTAAAAAGGAAGTGTGCGGTGTCGCGGTTACAACTGAGAGAATATGGTGACTTTTGGAATTTAAATTCTACTAAAACTAATAAAACCATAAATACCGTACCGCCGATTTACCTTTTTTAATTTACTTTGCTTATATTATGATATTGATTCAATTATTTTGTTGATATTATCAATAGATTATAGACAATTTGTTCTAATGAAAAAATCGAATTTGGCAATTACTGTTCTTATTTTTAAATCACTAGTGTTTACTACACGTATAAAATTTGACCAATTTATTTTATATTGCGCAACTATAATCAGCTTTAATAAGCCGCGTGTAGAAAAGGCAAAGATGCTTTTCTCGTAAATCCAGGAATGTTTTTTTTGAGACTAATATAAAGAAGAAATGAAAAGATATAATACGAAGAATAGTGTTTCACTGATATACGCAACAGTAAAAACCTGTGAGAAAAAGTCAATTGAGGTAAATTGTACTTGATCTTATTTCAAATCTTTCAAAACGTTATGTTCCTTACTACATTTCACATTGAAAATGGAATATTGGAAAAACTTTATTCATTGCTAGGACATGGGACAGAGATGGTATCGCAGAACAATATTTGTCCACGTATTCAATTCAGAGTTCGAATTAAATTGGTTTGCAACAAAGATAAATTTAAAATTTGTCAAGTCTCGAACAATCGTCGTTCGATTTTTAAAGCTCGAAAAAAAGCTCTGACCCCTATCATGCGATGGAAATCGTCCAATCAGAATCCTTACAACGCGGTGGATCGCATCACGTCATGGGTTCCCATCGCGCCATTGGCGGCAGCGCGCTGGCACTAACCAATCCGTTGTTCCAGATCTTCATGCACAAGAACGCCATGCAGATGCACGCGCGTGAGCTGCAGCGCGGCCTAGGCGGCGAGGTGAAGCCGCACCAGTGCCAGCAGTGCTTGAAGTCGTTCAGCTCGAACCACCAGCTGGTGCAGCACATTCGAGTCCACACCGGCGAGAAGCCGTACAAATGCTCATACTGCGACAGACGCTTCAAACAGCTCAGCCACGTGCAACAGCATACCAGACTACACACGGGTACGTTGACTTTAGCTACTGACACACGGTCGCAGCGGATGTCCTTACCGACTTCAAATAAGTAGGATGTCTTCTATATTTGAAATAGTTGCAAAAACACATGTTAGACCTTTAGGTTTCCTATAACCATATTTCTTATGTGTTTTGCAAATATCTTAGAAAGTGTTATTCATGGTTTATATAATAAAAAAGAAAAGTTATGGATAAAATATCAATAAAAGGTAGAAATCAAAGAAAAGGGCGTAACAATTTCCTGTATTGATTAAATAAATTAAAACACAGGTGCTTATTTGAAAAAAAGTTGTAGCATCCCAGTACTTATAAAAACGAAGATTTTTGTCATTCCTATAAATAACGTTAACAAATCTAGAAGCACTACACATGAATGTGTAATACAAATCATTTTTAATTTTCCTGTTTAAATATAAAAATAGTACTAATGCAAAAACATCAGTAATGCTGTCATCAATGAGTTCATGTCACACGTCTCATCACAAATGTAAATTATTAACTATACTGCAAAAAAAGAAAAAAATACGAATCAAGCTGGATTCTAGAATTTGAAATTCAAATTACTCAGAGCGTTATAAAATCATTCGTTCCAGGGACCACGCGTAGTTCCGATGTGGAATTAGTCGGGGCGGCGTCTCATCACAAATTAAAATTATAAATTATAGCTACCGCAAAAAAAATTATACGAATTGAGCTCTATTCTAGAATTCGAAATTCGAATCACTCGAAACGTTGTAAAATCGGCCGCTCCGGGATTCACACATAGTTCCGATTTGGCATTAGCCGGGGCGGCGTGCTAGCTGGCGCGGAGAGCGACTTCCACGATTAAAAACCACGTAACACCATTGGCCGGGGTTTCCACGGGAAAAAGTCGGCGCGGCGCGGCGCTCACGTGAAAAGTGGGCAAGAAAAAAACGCGACCTCGCCCAATGGCCGGCGACTAGGCGGGCGTCGGCCAATCGCCGCGCGCAACGCAACGTGAACGTACGTGGTTTAGAGGAGAGAAAAAAAATTGTATATTCACGTGTTGTTTTTTTCCCATCTAGCAAGTGGGCGGCGCCGCGCGTCGTAATTCTCGAACGTTTCCCGCGCGATTTTTTCACGTACACTCCGCCGCCGCATTTCCAGCTAATACCGGTCGCCGGTGCGATCCGGTCGATGTTTAATTCAAACGTTCAGATGTCTCTAATTATCTTGTGCGATCGTTCTCGCTTATCGGTCCGAGTTTTTCCATCGCACGCCTTTAGTGCCTATCACGTGGGCAGTTAACGTCATTGGTTTTGAATTACCCGCTCGCTATTGGTGCGACGGAGCGGTTTTTATTTATCACATCCGTTAGTTCACTGCTCATGTTTCCACCAAGTTAGTTTGACGCCTCTAATTCCATCAAACGCACATTCTCTATTAACTCTTACTTTTGCTGTATTGCCTATTTAGTACATTCTGTCTCCTAACAAATTATTGATAGGAGACAGCATGTATTAAGTAGACAATACAGCAAAGTTAAGACTAAATCGCTCAAAATTTAAAGTTTCAACCGTATGTAAGTAAAATTTCATTAGGAGATAAAACAAAAATATCTTCATAAACACCACTATTAAAAACGACGTAAAACTGTTCTAATAAAGCCAGATATATCAACTGTCCAAGTGTTGGCAGCATCAATTAAATATTTATGCCCTAGACACACTAATTGCGGTCTGGCCGACGGAATAATGATTTTTTTTTAATTATCGCAATTGCCACCATCGCCGGACAGTTAGTGCATGACCGACACGTCACTGTCAGCGTAACAAGTCCACACTTTTACACGTTAAAATAAAAATGGAAATAGTTTTTAATTATTTCTTTTTAATTGGCTTCGACGAATTCGCACTGGCCGTTTCACATTTGCAGGCGATTTAAAAGAAAATCATGTACAAAATCGTGACGTACGAAGCAGTCCTGTACAAAATCTATTCTATTATAAATAATAAATTTTAAATTTAGATTGGAGCGTGAGAGGGATAATTTTTTAAAGAACGTATATTCTATTACCTGCCAGTGAGTTTGAATATTCTTATCTTAAGGGGCGTTGACGCTTTTAGCCTATGTGGCTCTGTAAAGCTTCATCGGATCGTCTAATCCGTGGAAATGCTAGTTTCCACGAAT